>CADDXX010000657.1:54298-126793 GCA_902810485.1 Alauda arvensis
GGCGTGGCGGCGCCGGTAGCGGCGGCGATGGAGGGAGAGGGCGGCCCGCTGGGCCCCGGCGAACGCTGGGCGCCGGTGGGGGCTGTGTCAGCGGAGGAGGACGAGGACGAGGAGGACGAAGAGGCGGCGGCCGCGGGGGGAGAGTCGCCGCAGTCGGTGCCGCAGCTGCGGGCCGAGCGGCGCCGGCTGCACGGGGCGCTGCTGGCGCTCGCCTCGCACTTCGCTCAGGTGCAGTTCCGCCTGCGGCAGGTGGCCCGCGCCGGCCCGGCCGAGCAGCAGCGCCTGCTCCGCGACCTCGAGGACTTCGCGTTCCGCGGCTGCCCCGCGCCGCTTCCCCACGGTCTCGGTGCCGCTCCGGTGAGTGCCCGCGGCAGGGCTGAGCGGGGCTTTGCTAAGCACAGAGAGCACCGGGTACCGGCGTCGGTGTATGGGCCTGAGCCGGCCTGAAGCCCATCAGCGGCGGCTGCGATCCCGCTGCCGGGAGGGGCTCGGCGGCTGCACTGCCCGCGGTGCTGGGGTTTGCACAGAGCTCAGCACCAGACGGGCTCAAGCCCCTGGTGAAGCAAACCAGGGCAGTGCCACACATCCCTRGATGTGCCCTAGAGCCTTGAGTGGTGTGGCACCGCTCCACGCCCTGGTACAGCACAGGTGACTCAGAGGATCTGTGGTATGTGCGTGTTATTTGGCCACTTTCTTCCTGGATCCTGGCCTTGTGGGACGGGGTGTGAGTGCAGGTGATCTGGAGAGGTGCTTCCCCTCCCTTAGCAGATGAGGTGATGTAGCTGGTACCTCTGCTTGGTGGTCAGAGACATTTCTCTCTCAGACTGGTTTGTAGTGCTCACTAGTGAAGTTAGAGATACTCCTCATGTCATAATYCTGTTCTCTGTGGCTTGGGTATGACAATAAGTCTTCAATTTTATTTACTGATAACTTTTTTTCAGGGCGAGCGAGAGAAGCAGGAGCAAATTGAGGTCCAGAAGGAGAAGCACAGAGAGCTGATCCTRCAGCTCAAGACACAGCTGGATGACCTAGAGACCTTTGCTTACCAAGAGGGCAGCTATGATTCTCTGCCACAGTCTGTGGTTATGGAAAGACAACGGGTAAGGCTCACAAATCCTCCTGCTGTATTTTCCTGGCCCTTGTGAGTGTCTTACAGACTGTAGGCACTCATCAGTCTGTATTTCTTGCCTGCAGCTATAATAGAGTGTCAGGAGTTTGTCTGCATGTGTGAACCTGTCCCGTGTGTTTTGCAATTATTTCTGTGCAGCAAAGGTATCCTGCTTCTGGGGGGAACCTCTGGGACAGGAGTACCTGAAGCTGCTGGGCAGCAGTGCCACATGGTGAAATCACACTGCTCACTTGTGTTTTGCAGATGATTATAAATGAGTTGATAAAGAAGCTGGACATGGACTTGAGTGAAGATTTTGCAACGCTCTCCCCAGAGGAACTGCGGCAGCGGGTGGATGCTGCCATAGCACAGATTGTGAACCCAGCCAGGGTGAAGGAGCAGCTGGTGGAACAACTGAAGACCCAGATAAGGGACCTCGAAATGTTCATCAACTTCATTCAGGGTCAGTGATGAGTTTTTGAAYGAGCAGACTGAATTGCTTTGTAATTCCCTGACGTAGTCATGAGGAGGGGGAAGGTCATGGATGTCRGGAGATGCAGGAATAGCTTCTGGGTCACAGGAAAAAACAAATCTCTTTAAACTGATGGTGAGGAAAAGCATTGATAGAGTGACAAAAGAGGTCCAGAGGAGTCTGAGGAATRTTGACCTTAATACTTGGGATATGCAGCTGAAATTCTCAGATATAAAATAATGATGTGAAATCYTTTTTGTAGATGAAGTTGGAAGCTCTGGCAAGGCAGAAGATGGCCACTGTGACTGTGGAGGCTCCTACAARCCCAGCCCCCGGCCTTCTGGGAACAGAGGTGGGCACTGCTGGGCTCAGCACTGTCAGCAAAGCTCCAGCTGCTCCCTGGAGCTTTGATGAGCACAGACCAGTCATTGTCTGCTTTTTCCTTGTTCATGTGCTTCTGCACTCCTGCTGAAGGCGTGTGTCCTGTCCCTTTGCCCTCTTTTCATGGCATCCTCAGATTAGTCACAGAGCTTGAGCATGTGGCATGGAGGGTGGGCTCAGTCCTCAGTGGGTGTCAGGAAGAGACTGCTGGTACTTGGTGCAAAACACACTGGAACTTGTGCTCCTCAAGCTCTGAGCTCTGTGAGCAGGTACAGTGGGCTGGGGGGATCCAGTGTTCTTTAGAGTTTGAGACTTCCCTACTTTATCCSTTAACCTGCTGGAAATACAATAATGTAGCATGAGGCATCTGCTGCTACTCAGAATGCTAGCCTTTGGTGTATGAACAAGCAGAGTTGTTGACTCCCTAATGAGAGTGTGTTTTTCTCTTTCCTRACCTGGTCAGTGAACCCAGAAGAGGCCAGAAGGATGCAAGAAACRGGCCTGCAGCTGATGCGCCGCGTGCTGGCCGTGCTGCAGATCTTTGCTGTCAGCCAGTTTGGCTGTGCCACSGGTCAGATCCCTCGCACCCTCTGGCAGAAGGACCAAGACAACCAGGACTTCTCCCCCTTAATTGAGAAGCTGGAGCTGTCGGTGGAGCGGGTGAGGCAGCTTGCCCTGAAACACCAGCAGGCAGAGCACGTTATCTGCTCCTCTGAGCTGCAGGACGTTCCCCTGGGAGGCAGGGACGAGCTGACCCTGGCTGTGCGCAGGGAGCTGACGGTGGCTCTGCGGGACCTGATGGCTCACGGGCTCTACGCCTCCTCCCCAGGCATGAGCCTGGTGTTGGCCCCCATCGCTTGCTTGATCCCCGCCTTCACGCCCTCGCCGCGGACCATGCACCCCTGGGAGCTCTTTGTCAAGTATTACAAGGCTAAGAACGGGCAAGCCTTCGTGGAATCCCCAGCTCGCAAGCTCTCCCAGTCCTTCGCCTTGCCTGTGACAGGAGCAGTGGTGGCTACCCCGAAGCAGAGCCTGCTGGCAGCCATCCACACGGTGCTCACGGAGCACAGCCCCTTCAAGCGCAGCGCGGACTCGGAGCTGAAGGCGCTGGTGTGCATGGCGCTCAACGAGCAGCGCCTGGTCTCGTGGCTCAACCTCATCTGCAAGTCTGGAGCTTTGGTTCAGTCTCACTACCAGCCCTGGAGCTACATGGCCAACACTGGCTTCGAAAGCGCGCTCACCCTCCTCAGCCGCCTGAGCAACTTGAAGTTCAACCTCCCKGTTGACTTGGCTGTCCGGCAGCTGAAAAACATCAAAGATGCTTTTTGATGTGTTTTTATTGTGGATCGTCCATTTTCCACTAGCAGGCAGCTGTTGGGCTCAAGAAGCCTGGCTTTTGTAAGACCAAGTTTGTTCTCTTTGGTATTTGCTTTTAGGGTAATCTTAGGGTGTCGTGGTGTTGGCAGTGTGTTGTCTGATGCTGCCCCTGCAGAGCTGCTGGAGGCCGCAGGTTGGGCAGCACTTTGCCCTGCCCACTCCCTGCTGCTCTCAGGCCAAACTGCCCTGCCCAGCGGCCAGTGACTGTTCGGGGSTGGGGGGCAGAGGCCTGGCCACGGGGGACGTGCAGCTGAGCTCCTTTGTGGTTGTTTCTCACAGTCTCTGCTCTACACCCTGCGCACACACAATCCATCCCTCATGGAGGAGGGAACTGGCAGATGTTGAAGCACCTTGGGGGGCTGCCCAGTCACACAGGACTTGACCACCCCCGGGTGGATGTAGGAGAAGATGGGGGCCGATCCAGAGGGGCTCCTCCAGTGGCTCTGCAGTCTGTGTCCCTTGGGCTGCCGGGGCGCTTTGTCCAACGGACCCAGCTCCTTGTTCCAGCTTCCGTGCAGGGGTCAGCGTAGCCCGGTGTCCCGCGGGGTATATTAAATACAGCTGTAGTACCTGTGGGCCGAGCCCGCCGCCGTCCCGTGTGCTCTGTCCGTTACCTGCGCTGTGACCGGGGAGGGCGGAGGGAGGCGGACACCGGCACCGTTGTGCCCGGGGAGGGGGCGGACACCGGCACCGCCGTGCCCGGGCAAGGGGCAGCTGAGGCTGAGGCGGACACCGGCACCGCCGTGCCCGGGGAGGCTGAGGCGGACACACCGGCAGCGCCTCACGGTGCCGGCAGCGCTGCCGGTGACGCGGCGGAAGTGACGCGGTGCCGCTCAGCGAAAGGCGGGGCCGCGCCTGTCCCATTTCTCTTCCGGCCTGGGCGCCATCGCAGCGGAGCCTCGGTGAGTGCGGGCGGGCGCGGCATCCGCCGCCATCCGCGGGGGCGGCGGCCGGGGCGCGGGTGGCGGGCACGCTGTGACTGCCGGCTGCTGCCTCCGCAGAGATGGGCAAGTTCATGAAGCCCGGGAAGGTGGTGCTGGTGCTGGCCGGCCGCTACTCGGGGCGCAAGGCCGTCATCGTGAAGGTGAGCGTGGGGCTGAGCCGGTGGGTCCGCGCTGTGCTGCCGGGGCGAGCGGGAGCCCGGGGGGCAGCAGGTCCGAGGGGTTATCGCGGCTCCCCGGTGCTATCGCCGCCGCGGCCTGTTGGTTTCAGAACATCGACGATGGCACCTCGGACCGGCCCTACAGCCACGCCTTGGTGGCCGGCATCGACCGGTACCCGCGAAAGGTGACTGCTGCCATGGGCAAGAAAAAGATCGCCAAAAGGTCCAAGATCAAGTCCTTCGTGAAGGTTTACAACTACAACCACCTGATGCCCACCCGGTGAGTGCTGCCCCGGGAGTGCTGCTGCTTTCGTGGTTCTTATATTCTCTACCGGATACGGGGAGTTACCAACGTTGTTAATGCTCTGGCTGAGTGAATGTGAGCTCAGGCTCTGCAAAAACAGGGAGTTGGGGGTGTGAGGCTGAGTGGAAATATTAATGAGCTTTTGGAATRAGGCAGCTGGCTCTTATTCAGCCACACTGGTCTTACCTTTGCTCAGGGATTGTGAGTAGSTGAGCATTTTGAGACAGCTGTGAGGGTCTGGAGCTGGCAGAGCCATTTCTKACTGTGCCTCAGAGCCTCMAGAGTGGCACCTCGTAGAACAGAGCTGCAAATCCTTCAGAAACTGTGTGGCTGTTCCCTTTATAGGCTGAGCTGAGACTGCTTTAGTGGTTTGGTGATTCCTGAACTGAGGAGACTTTATGAGCTGTAACTCCTTTACCAGASACTAGAATGAGTGTTTGATTGTGGCTCTGCTTGGTTTTCAGCCCTGTGCCAGGTACCATTCCSCTTTTGAACCGTTCTGCTCTCTCCCAGGTATTCTGTGGATATTCCCCTGGACAAAACAGTGGTCAATAAGGATGTGTTCAGGGATCCTGCTCTGAAACGCAAAGCAAGACGTGAAGCCAAGGTGAAATTTGAGGAAAGGTGAGTTGGGAGCTCCTCTCTGCAGTGGTGTTGATGCTCATCCCCAGAATATTGAGGAGTTGGTGTGGCTGTGCCACAGCCTGTGAGTTTCCAAGTTGGCACTTCTGCCCCAGTTTCTTTGCATGCACRTTTGTTGAGCGTGTTCTTCTCACCTGTGTGTGTGTGCAGCATTGTGCCAGCACATGAGGGACCTTWCAGGTGCCAGAGGATGATCTGACAACGTGCTGCCAGTTCATTCTCTCTTATCACTGGGCTGGGTGGGCCAGGGCAGTGCTGATGCTKTGCAWGGGAGTGCTTGGGTTTCTGCTCTTKAGGGTTTTCTGTTCAGAAGCTCCTTCAGAGGAAGGAGCTGTGTGACCTCAGTGGGACACACAGTGTCTCAGGCAGCCTCTCAGCTGTTCTCCAAGGGCATCTCCCCCTGSCACACGAGCTGTCCAGTGGGATGGCTGTGTCCTGTGCTTGTGCCTGTTGGGGTGGAGGCTGCCACAGTGCAGGTGTCCTTCCTGAGAAATCTGGAACCTGCTACTTGCTTCCYTYGGAATTTCAATATTTAAAGTGGGTTTAGATGTAGCCCAGGCCAAAGAGACCAGGTGGATTGCCTCTGGGTGAGCTGGGTGCTACATTCTGTCTGTCTGGGACAGCTYAGGTGCARGTTTGGTGCTGTTACCTGCTGSTACACATCCTTTAACCTGTGTGTTCTCTTTCAGGTACAAAACCGGCAAAAATAAGTGGTTCTTCCAGAAGCTGCGATTCTAAGGGTGTAACAAGGTTGCATCAATAAATGTTTATTAAAAATCATGTATTTTTTTGTTATTTACCAAACAAACAGTGGCCTCTGTGGTGTGGCCATGCTTGCTCTGTGTCTCTAAGGGCTGGGAAAGCCATTGCAGTCCAGGTGAACGTCAGTATGTTTGTGGAGCCTTGTGCAGCCCGAGCCATGGGTGCAGGTGTCACCTTTGGGACTGCTCCAGGTGTGGTTCTGTGATTCCCCGCTGCAGCTGCAGGATGCTTGATGTTCCTGCCACAGGGGAAAGCTCTTATTGCCAAAACTGGGGTGATCCCTGGGAAAAACGGTGAGAGAGGGAAGGCAAATGGATGAATCTGGATGTTGACTGAGTGCACAGTGATTTGTGTGGTGACTGACTTGTGGTGTTGGATTTTAGCTTCCCTAACGGGGCAGTGCTGGCTACCCGGGGAGCAGGGGCTGGGTCGGGTTGTGAATCCAAGAGTGGGGCAGGAAGAGTTTATTTCCGTATTTATTAGCTGGTCTGTTCCTGGCCGGGCGGGTGGGTGCTCAGGGAAGGCCAGCTAAGCGGGGCGGGATGGAGGAAGATGATGATGATGATGAGGTATCGGGCGGGGCTGGGCGGTCCCAGCCTTCCACCGCCCTCGGGCCGCGGTCGGGGCTGCGCTCGGAGGGGCCGGGGCGGGGCGAGGCGGCGAAAACGAAAGCGAAAGGCGAGAGCGGACACGGGGCTGCCGGTAGCGGGGAACGGGCAGGGCAGGGCTCCCCGTGGGACCGGGGCTCCGGTCCGTGCTGTCCCCGGCGCCGCGGGGATGGATTCGGAGGAGGTGAGGAAGAGCTCAGCCGCGGGGACCAGCGGGCGGGGGGCGACGCAGCCTGGCTGAGACCTCTTCTGTCTTTAGGAGTCCTTCGTCCGGCTGCTCCCCCCCCAGGAGGGCCCGCAGGACCACGGCTCGGAGAGCCCCGAGCAGCTCCGGCAGGAGATCGAGTTGTACAAGGTGGGTCCAGCTGAGCCCGAGAGAGGGCTTGGTCGGCCCTGGTCGGGAGGTCGAGTGTTTTGTCCAGGACTAGGAGTCAGAGAGGAGTAATCCCATCGAGAGGAGAGCCTGTCCTAGGGTCCAGACTCATTCCCAAAGGCACAGCCTGTGCCGGGGCTGGGTGGCTGGTGGGGGGTGACACGATGTCATCAGGGGTGCTTCTCACAGGAGCGTTACAATGTTCTGGGGCAAGACCATGCAAAGCTACGAATGGACAAGGAAGCTGCAGAGCAAAGGACACAAGAGCTGAAGAAAGAAGGAGAACTTCACAAAGTTTTAGAGCCACAACTGTCTTTAAATGGAGATGAAGAAAGAGCCCACCAGGTTGGTGTTCAGTGGATGTGTCTTAGGCTTGGAAGGGGTGCAGGGAGTGCAGGGGCTGCACTCAGGTCACTGCTCTGAGATCACTTGCTTGGGATCCAGTGGAGGTTTCATGGGAAACGAAAGGCTTGTGCTGAGAAGTGAGGGAGTGCTGCAGCAAGGGGAGGGCTGTCCTCAGGGGAGAAGAACCAGGGCAGAGCTGCAGGCAGTCAAGAGCAGGAGAATGAGGTGCAGTTGTGTGMCCAAGAACAGTGCTGTTCTCGGAACAGAAGTGTACTGCAGCCTCTCGTGTCCTGTTGTTCCCTACTTTCCACTCTTTCCTTCCTTCTAGATTTTTGCAATAAAGGAGGAGAACAACAGACTGAGGCAGGAGAAGCAGRTTCTGAAAAATAAACTGGAAGAATTGAAGAAGAGGGTCCTCTGGAATGATCCTGTGATGGTAACAGAGTGTGTGTGGGCACTTGGGTCTGCTGGCAAGGGCACAAGCCTGGCTGGAGAAGCTGCAGGTGAATGCAGCTGGGCACTGTGAGATGACTGGAACATCTCCTGCTAGCAGGCAGCTCCTCTGCCAGGGCCAGGAGCTCTGGTCATAGCTTTGGGATTCCAGGCACAGCCAGACACTAGGAAATACTCTGCTGAGGTTCTTCAGCTGCTTATATAAGTTTATTTCTAGTCCATGGATTGGCAGGGACRTGCCCTGTGCAGGGTCCAGTCTCCTCCAGGTGCTGTCTGTACTTGAATCTAGATGCTGCCAACCTTGCCAGAAAAGAAAATGATCTTTAAGGGACTCACAGCAAACAAGGAGGACATGAACAGTCTGATGCTCACCCCACTGATCCACTACCCTCTGCCAGGGGGCTCAGCTCTCATCACYTTTGAGGAGGCAAAGGGTAAGTGTGAGAAGAGCACTGCACTGSTCAGGTGTCCTGGATGATTTTGGGGCCTGCCCTGTGTCCCCTCCCTGTGCCAGAGTTTGGTGCTGCCCCTSTCCCTGCCTTGTGTGGGGCTGTGCTGTGTCCTGTGAAGCACTGGGAGTGGGCAGTCACTGYYCTGTGCTGGGGGCTCTCCCTGCTCACAGTGGCCCAGAGGATCATAGAGATGAGGGAGCACACRGTGGAGCTGAGCTGTGGGCAGCTGGAGGAGCTCGACCAGTGCAGAGTGCGAGTGCAGGCAGTGCCAGTGGACATCCTGCTGCCATCTGCCCTGGAGGTAGGGGCTGCTGGTCYCCTGCTCCCCCAGCCATGGAGGTGCCCTGGGCATGCTGCTTCCTCCATCTGAGCCTGCCTGGACCAGGACACTGCTACCAGCCACGCCCAGTGCTCTCCTGAGTTCTGGGGCCAGTCCTGCCCTGGCACCGACTGGCTACTGCTGCCCACAGATCAGGCTGACTCAGAGCAGCAGGAGCATCCTGGTGTCTGACCTGCCCAGCCTGGACATCTCCAAGGAGGCACTGCTGGACAAGCTGGAGCTCTTCTTCAGCAAGACTAAGAATGGGGGCAGTGAGGTGGAGAGCAGGGAGTTCTTGGATGACTCTGCCCAGGTGGTGCTGACCTTCGTACAGGATGGAGGTGCGTGGGGTGTGCTGAGCTTGGGGTGGCTGGCAAGGTGGAACAGCCCAGCCTGCTCTGGGGGGAAATCTGAGGGCAGATCAAGCTGTGTTTGGGGAACAGGGAAGATAGAGTGAGCCCCAGACTGTCCTGCCTCCCGCAAAACTGTGCTGGTGTAGGTGAGCTGAGCAATGAGCTGGGCAGTGTCAGCCTTGGTACCTGTGCCAGGGACAGAACCTCCCCCGGAGTTCACCTGGCACCTGGGCAGCTCAGGCCTTTCCTCTCCACATTGCAGTGGCAGAGCCGCTAATTGAAAAAGGACGTACCCAGGTGCTCATTGGGAAAGGGAAATACAAAGTCAAGATATCACCATGCATGAGTGGAGACATCTCTAACCTGCAGGTAAGGGCACGAACCCTGTGCAAGCAGCACAGGGTTTGAGGGGGCACAGGTGAGGGGGGCTCCTGAAGCCCCTCTCCCTGCACTGCTCACCCACCCTTGCTCTGCCCAGCTCCAGCCCTCCCGCTGCCCCAGGACCGTCCTGCTCTTGGGCATCCCCGATGTGCTGAGCGAGGAGTCCATGCGGGACGCCCTGGAGATCCACTTCCAGAAGGGCAGCCGCGGCGGCGGCGAGGTGGATGCCCTGGCCTACGTCCCGGCGGGGCGGACAGGGGTGGCCGTGTTCGCGGAGGACACGGACTAGTGCTGGCCCAGCTGCAGGCTGGTCCCGGCCAGCCCCGAGCAGCTCCGTGCGTCCGTTGGGCACGGGGGGATTAAAGAGTCTGTTGAGAGCACGCACCGTGTCTGTCGTGTCGGGGCCGGGCCGCGCCGGGCGCTGCCTGAGGGAGGCCGGGCCCTTCCCGGGCCGCGCTCTGAGGGGCCGGGCCGGGCCGCGCCTTCCCGCGGGGCGGCCCCGCTTTCGCTTTCATTTCCCCGCGGCGGAGACCGGAGCCGAGCCGGGGCCGCAGAGCCGGGGTGGGGCCCGGTGTGGCGAGGCTCGGAGGGGGCTCCGGGAGGCCCTGCCGGTGCGGCGGGGCCCGTGCAGCCGCCAGCCCCGCGGGCATGGCCGGCCGCACGGTGAGGGTGCGGGGCTTCCCCGCCGAGCTGCCCCCCGACAGGGCGGCCGACAAGCTGACCATTCACTTCCAGCGCACCCGCAACGGCGGCGGCGACATCGCCGACGTGCGGGTGCTGCCCGGGTCCCCTCCCTGCGCCCTCATCACCTTCGAGGCGCCAGAAGGTAACGTGGGGACCCTTCGGGGGCCCGGCCTGTCCCAGCGTCCCCAGCCCTACTCCTCCCTGTCACACCAGCCCCAACTCCTCCCTGTCCCACCATCCCCAGCCCCACTCTTCCCTGTCCCACCATACCCAGCCCCACTCTTCCCTGTCCCACCATCCCCAGCCCCAACTCTTTCCTGTCCCACCATCCCCAGCCCCAGCTCTTCCCTGTCCCACCATTCCCAGCCCTCCTCCTCTCTCCCAGCATCCCCAACCCCGCTGTCCCCTGTTGTGCTGTTCCCCTCTCCCATCACTCTCTGTCCTTCCRTCCCCTGTCCTGCTGTYCCCAGCCCCGCCATCCCTTGGCTGGGCTGACACAGGTCCGGGTGGCTTTTCCCACCAGTGGCCCAGAGGACGCTGAAGGTGAAGAACCACGTGCTGRCCATCGGGAGGACACAGTACCCGCTGGARGTGACGCTGCACGTTGCAGAGCTGARRCCTGATGAGGTACTGAGGGGACATGGCAGCCCCAGCTGCTCCCGCACAGACTGTGTGCCTGGCAGGCAGCTCGAGAAGGGAGACCTCACTCTCTCCTTTCATCTTAATTACACTTAAATCCATTTTCATTCATATTCAAATGAAGATATTTTTTTTYCCCTGTGCTAATAGCACAGGCAGGCTGTGCACTCAGTCATCTGGCACTTGTGCCTGTCAAATGAAGGGTAGCCAGGCTGGAGAGAAGAGACACTTTCCCCCRGTCCATCTGTTGCCAAATCCTGTYAATGCCTCTGCCATGTCATCAGCTGGACATACAGTGCATTGTTCCTYTTTCTTTCTCAGGAAAGCTTAGCATACTGACATGCTGGTGTCTAGGGAGAGTTCTTGCCTCTTCCTCCAGTCTCAAGAGACTGTGGCAGTAGCCATGTCTCATGTTTTCATGTCTGAGCCTCCCAAAAAAGGGCATGGAAATTATTAGCCTGGCCTTGCAGACCTTTTTGCAAGCCTGTGGTGCCAAAACTGCTTGAAGATCTGGAGCTGAAGCTCTGCAAGKGCAAGAGGGCAACTGCATTTCAGATGCAGAAACAATAGTGGATTTTTTTTGGTTTGGGCTTTTTGAAGAGCTCCCAGTGTGTAGAAATGTGGCCCTRTCTCTGTGCAATTTCYCCCTCTGATTCCTTGTTTGCAAAAAGCTTTTGACAAATGCACAGGGTCAAGGTGTTGCTTAGTCTGGGTCTTTTGGTCCTGTCTGTGTCAAGGGTGCACCTCTTTTGCAAGTAGGATGCTGAGGGAGAGAGGTGGAAGTGTGTCATCTATTCTGTCACASTAACACAGGGGCCAGGTGCACTTGCCTTCTCCTGTACCTTTGAAAGGGGTTGGTTTTGGTCCTTGCCCTGTCACTCCCTTGCTGTCTTCTTGCAGGTCTTCATACACGTGTCCATGACAATTGACTATGGCAAGCTGCCCGTGGGCAAAACCCTCCTGAGGGACTTGCAGAAAACCTACAGCGATGTACAGTTCAGCTTTGACTCAAAGAACATGCACTGCATAGCCCAGGGACCGTTCACTCAGCTGCAGACCTTCAGCAGAGACCTGCTAGGCAGCCTGAACCTCAAGAGCCAAGCCATGGGGGAGGTCCCCCTGCCACCTTCCAGCTGTGGGGCCAAAGAGATGGGAATGCCTGACCACCAGCAAGTGCCTGACTCCACTCAGTCAGCACAAGAGGCAGCAAAGCTGCCAAATTTGGACCAGGTGCATGAAACAGCAGCTAAAGTCCCATCACCTCAGAGCCCAGTGGGTGGRGAAGCTGTGGAACTTTCGGGGAAGCTGGAGGACTTTTCCCTAGCAATGGAYTCGGACATTTACTTGTACATGCAGAAGTTCTGTGCTGCTGAGTACCAAGGTGTGCTGCACCAACACCAYGTGGATGTGGTGGATGTCAGCAGCAATGGCATTGCTGTGTTGTACCTCCAGCCAGCTGGAGGCCAGCCTRGGGACACGGATGCCTTGCACCAGGCCCACCTGGCCCTGCAGCAGCTCTACCAGCAGCTGGAGGGGAGCCTGCGCAAGGAGAAGATTGCCAAGGAAGGGCTGGGCATGGACAGCCAGGCACTCAGGGCTCTGACAGGTCAGCTGCACAWGCTGTATCCCCAGTTGCTCTGCCACGAGGATGTGAAGCAGCTTTATCTTGTTGGAAACCTTGTTGATGTGTCCCAGGCCAAGAGGTTCCTCCGGGATTCTGCCAGCAGGAGAGGTGCTGCACACACGGTTGASACGCTGAGCTGCTCCCAACCCTCTGGCACCACAGAGGCTGCTCTACCTCTGGCCAAAGGGCCCGTGGATACTTCAGCCACAAGGCTTAGCCCAAGCAGGCCAGAGCTGAAAGGTGAGTTCAAGCTGGCTGCCAACTTCAGCGCCCTGAAAGCTGACAGGTCTCAGGCTGGCCAGGGCCCCTTGCTGAATCAGGACTCTCCACCAGTGGGACAGGAGCAGCTTTCTGGGAAACTTTCATCAGAGATGGATGCTCCTGATCTGAGTGAACCCAAGGCACTGACCCAGCAGCGTCAGCCTCCCACCCCTGTGCCATATAAAGTTGTGGGGTCAGCAGCAGAGCCTCAGCAGAACAACCCCACAAAAAGGGACTGTGTAGAAGGAGGTGCCAGACTCACAGGACAAAAAGTGCTGTTGCCCTTTGTGGACAAAGAAAAGAGCACTTTTCAGCCTCCTGAGGGCTCTAAAGGCTCAGCTCTCATTGGGCACCACTACCTTGCTGGCATCTGTGATGTGACRTGGACCTCTTTTGCTCTGGGCTCCAAGTCCTCTGCATCCAAGCCGGTGTTGCGACGGTCCAACAGCTTCTCCCTGCCAAGGTCAAAGGAAAGCTAYGACTCCAGAGACAGCAGCAGCAGCAGGGTGAGTGAGGAAATGAGCCTGGACTCTCTGCAGTGGTTTTACCTGCAAAATGTCTGCCATGCCACTATTGATGAGCTGCGCAGGGCTGAAGGAGTGGACATCTCAGAGCGCTACGCTGGGGGCTGCACAGTGCTGACACTGCAGGCAGCAGACAGGAAAAAGCTGTTGGAGGCAAAATGGAAGGTGGAAAATCTTGTGCAGAAGTGCCCTGACTTGGTCTGTCGGAGTATGAGCTACTCAGAGCTCGCTGTTGATGGGCCAGATGACAGTGACCTGAGTGAACTGTGCAGCCTCCTGCGAGGAAAATCCTTCCAGGTTGCACTCAGAAAAGACAAGCACAAGCTCTATTTTGCCTGCCCCAAGGAGGTGCTGCCAGGAGTGATTGAGGCCTTCCACATGTTTTCTTCCAGGAGGCTCTGTGCCATGAAGTCTTCATCCACATCTCCTGGACCAGAGAGTCCAGGGAAATCAAGTGTCATCCAGCCAAGCAGAWGCCAGGACCCAGTGCTGGATGCAGCCCTTCCTGGCAGCCCGAGTTGCCTGCAGCACCTGAACATCTGCAATAAAGCAGACTGTGCAGATGTGCTCAGGGCTTCCTGGGCACCCGAGGCTGAGGAAAAGAGGTCCCCCAGTCCTTGGAAGTTCCAGCAGGCTTGTGGGCAGGAGGAGGCCAGGGGCCATATTGATCCTGGCTSTGGGAGACCAGGAAGCATCTTTTTGGCCTTTGGTGCAGGGGATAAGCCAAGTTCTCCTGGCCTGAGGGAGTTCCAGGAACAGCGGAAGGCGAAACTGCTGCTGGGGGAGCCTGACACCCCCCGCCTCAAACAAGTCCTGCCAGACAAATTCCAGTTTGGAAGAGAAAGGGGCAGAGGAGGCCACAATGAAGCAATGGGACAGCAGCACTGTCCAGTCCCTGCAGCTGATGGAGCTCCTCAYTCTCTGCCCACCTGGCTGTCCAAGGCCACGGCTGCTGAGCCACCACCAGCTGTGGCCCAACAGGCACCTGCAGCAGAGCCCACAGATCAGGGAAGGGCCCAGCTCCCAGGGGACAGGATCAATGAGCAGGGGGAGCCTGACCTCCCATCACAGCGGAGAAGAGACCCCAGGCTTGGACAGGAAAGCAGCATGATCCCTCTGGACCATGGTGGTGCTTGCCAGGGCTCAGGTGTGCCCTGCAAGACCCTGGGGACWATGAAGGTCTCCTCCCTGTGTCAGAGCCTGCCTGGACACTGTGAGGACCCAACACTTCAGCTTGTTTACAACATCCCTGATGGCACGCAGGGGGTAGGTACCACCACAGAGCTTCCCCATCCCACTGCAGCCCACACAGGGTGGGGGTTTTGTCAGGGTGGGTGGGGGAAGAAAGAGCAGCCACAGCTCCCTGACCCCTGCAAAGCAGCAGAGGTGTTGATCTGTGAAAGGCAAAAAGCTCCACACAAGGTTTTGGAGCAGCTTGCTGCTTCTTAAGTGCATGTGTGACCTCTGGTTTTAGTTGATATCAGCTCATGGGGATCATGGTCATCAGTGTAATTTTCAAGCTGAAAACCTTAGAAATCCCCTCAGAGGCATAGCACTCCAGCCATCGTTTAAAATGTCTTTTTCCTGTTCTAAGGTTGGGGACCCTCACCCAGGACAGCCTTACAAAGGGGGGAATTTCCGTGCCTTCCTGCCTGATAACAAGGTAGGGCTGGAGACAGCAAAGCTGCTGAAGAAAGCATTTGAACGTGGGCTGACATTCCAGATCAAGTCCTGCGATGGAGAAGAAAGAGTAACATTCTCTATCCCCCACAAAACCTCCTGGGATGGAGGCAAAGCCAGGTATGGCCCAACTCATCCTAAGCTTCTGGGTATGGCTGTGGGTTTTTTAGCAATTGGAGGAGGAGGAGAACCATGGGCTCCAGCTCAACAGATCCTGGCAGGGATGGCTCTTCCAGCTTCCCACAGTGGCAGAGTTGGTGCCTCCCTTTGCTTCAGCTTGCAGGGCAGCTATGGCATGGCAGACCAGCCCTGRCACCCTCCAGCTGGAGCAAAAGCCCTTGCCCATCCCACAACCATAAGGGATGTGGAAACCTCTAAGTTCCCCATGGCCAGGAATTCTGGGCCCTGTTCACTTGCAGCCTTTCCCATGGCAGTGCTGGGTACGAGCTGTGCCTGCAGCAGCACATCCCAGGACTTCCACCCCTGCTGAAAGGTTAGGGCAAAAATAAAGGGCTGCTTCCCACTGTGGTTTTGGCACACCAGCAGGATTTACAATGCTTCCTCTCTGCCCCACAGGAATGGCTACCCAGATGCCCAGTACCTCCATGAGGTCGGCTCAATTCTGGATAAACTGGACCTCGTGTGATCCTCCCTCAGCCACAGCCTGTGGCTTCCCTTTGCCTTCTTTTCCTGCTGAGAAAACTGCAGCTTAACAGAGACAGCTCAGGAAAAAGCAGGTGTTTGTTGAAGGAGCTCCTGCACTCCCCAGATGTAGCCAGAAATCTGCACCTTAGCAAAGAGCAGCGCCTCTGTCCCTGCCCCATGCAGGCCTCAGCGTGGGTCAGTGCCTCCCAGAAACTCCAGCTCYTCTTGGATGTGTGTCCTGTGAGCCACAGAGCTGATTTCAGCTGATTGCAGGCTGAGCCCCCTGTGGCTTTCAGCAGCAGACACAAACCTGGCCAGGAGTCTGCACCTAGTCCAGCCCCAGCTTCTGGAAGTCTCTCCCACCTCCTGCCACTACAGGCAGGTTCCAGCTCAGCTGCTGCCAGAGCTGGGGCTGGAGATGAACTGTCCTGGGTGTCAGCTCCTCACACAGACAGCCCCTTGCTGCAGCCCCTCCCCAGCACCTGCTCTGAGGCCAGCAGGTGCCCTGGTGCTCTCTTGAGGAGAACAGTGGCAGCTTTCAGMACCCACAGCAGCTGCCTGCCAGGGACAGTCTCTGTGCTGACAAATAAACAGGATTTATTCTCATGTTTGGTGGTGGCTGTTCATGTCTTGTCTTACCCTCAGCCCTGGCACCCACTTCTGGCTGCTGAGACACCCAAAGTGTAGAGCCCAGCTAAAGGCTTCAACAAACAAAAATCACCAGGAAGARTGTCAGCAACAACACTCAAGCCAACAATTAACAGTTGTCCCTGAGAGCAGAGGCATCTCCTCRTGCTGGCAGCATCACACTTCCTCAGCTGAACCTGCCCTGAGCTGTGGGCAGAGGGCTCAGCACAACAGAAACCTGAGCTGCATGCTGTGGGAAGGTTTTGTTATGCTTTTAATTAACATTTGAAACACATAAGGCATATGGTAACATTTGACAGAGGAGCAGTACACATTGTAGTCATGTAAACAGCAGTGGCACAGTTGTCTTGTGTCCAACTCGGTTACACAAAGCGAAATATATTTCTTAAACAAAAGATTTGCTATGTGTCTGTAGRATGAGCATCACTCMTATCACAAAGCTGCAAATCAACACRACTCAGACAGTACAGACCAGACCATATGCTGCAAGAGGCTCACTCAGAGTCTAACACGTTTCACATCATGCTCATGGACTACTTGCCAATAACACTTTGCCATCAYGAGGGCTCAGCACACCACAGACTTCAGGCAACCAGAGTGGTTCAACACCTATGGTAGCAGCTGTCAGCAGGCCAGGATCCTGCACCAGCTGAAGCCTCACACACACACACACACAGTGCTTCTCACTTCCCCCTGGCCAATCAATTCTAGTTTAAAACAAAACATAGAGCTGAACTCCTTCCCAGGGGCCACCTCTGCTGCCTTCCCCTCCTGCAGTCAGCTTGCAACACAAGTGAGCTTCAGAAAAACAGAGTCAAAAACGTGGCAGCTGCTGCCTGGTGACAGCAAAGGAGYTGCACTTTGTCCAAGGCCAGCAGCACCAGGCTGGGAGGCCACAGCAGTGCCAGGAGAGGCACTCACACAGAGCCCCTGCAGCAGGCAGGGCTGGGAGTGCCTCCTCTGCCCAGCAGCTCCTYACACTTCCACCTGGACTCCTCATGGCACAACCTTTGAGTCAGACAATCAGTAAAAGAAACATKAAATTGCACTTCTGGAATGGCACACATGATTAAGTACAGGAGTCTCCCAGTTCCTCAGTAGCACAACTTTGCCCTGAACAAGCAACATTGAATGGGATGATTTTTTATCCTAGGGTTTCATTTTGGTTTTGTTTTTTTTTTTGCTTTGGTCCTTAGTATACAAACTGGCTGGTTAACTTGATTAAGACACTTGAAGTTGTTTAACATAGGTTCTGTACTTACTGGCCCACGGAAAAGGAAAGTAAAAAACCAAAACACAACCGACCACACCCACCTGGAGCAGAGCACTGAGGGGTGGAGGATTGCAAGGTTACATTTAATCTTGGTCTTTTGTAGAAAACACTGTTGCTACCAAGAGACACAAAATAGCCAGTGCTGAAMTGGAACAGGCAGTAACTGCTTGGCATTCCTGCCTTGATAAGGGCTCCAGGAATTTCTAGGTAGAAGACACGTGAGCCCTAAGAGAGCCAGGAGCTAGGATTGTTTCCAAAGAACCAAGGCTGGAGCAGCTGATAAAGCCTCAATCAAGGCTCACTCCGGAGCCAAACAGCTGCCCTGGGAGAGACAAGGGCTTTACAACAGGTCTTGTGGACTGGGGGGGGAACAGAACCACCAGGTCAGCCCCAGGAAGGCTGGAACAGCTGGGGAGAGAACAGCTAATTCACAGAAAGCCCAACGACATCACCAGTGTTAACAAAACAGAGCTAAATAAGAATCAAAACAGRGTTTTGGCAATACTTTGAAAGGCCAGAATGGAGAAGGCCCCAGTGACTTGCTGGTCATGCAGCAGAAGGCACCGAGGTGCTGTTTCCTGTGGTGCTCAGGGGGCAGCAGGGCAGAGGGAGCCCAGGCTCCTGGGCTGGGAGAGCCCTGCCACACCCAAGGGCACCCACGTAAGGCACTGAGCTCAAAAACTGGCTCAGGGTAAAGCAGGGAGAGGATGTTACATGAAACACACCACAACAGCTTCCCCTCTCACAGTGGAGCAGAGCTGCACGATGTGTGGGGTTGTTTGTGTGCCTTTTGAGCATGCTGCCCTGTCAGCAAGATGCAGTCCAGGTTCTCAGAGGAACAGGTCCAGACTTTCCATTTCAGCMATTTAGACAGTCCTCCTGTTTTCACACCTGGTAAAGCAGCATTAGACACTGCTGGATTCAACCTAAATTAGCACGACAGGGCAGGCTGAAAGAAGCAGCAAGATTTGGGATCCAGAAAGGTAAAAAGTTGTGCTTGAGAGTTCCATCAGCCTGTGWTTATGAAGTTCCAAGAGATGAACTGACAAGGATGAACTGTGAGAGGACTCCAGCACTGCTCTGAGGTTGTAGGGAACGGGGTTGTTGTAATATTTAAAGTTAGCCAGGGCAAGACCCCTGGAAGCTGTGCCTGTGCATTTCTAAAGAACTCTGCACTGAGCCCAAGCACCACAAGCTGCACTGACAGACAAGAATCCCCCTGGAGCAGGCTGAGGGAGAAGCCAGAGAGGAACCCCAGCCCTGTGGGCTCTCTGGGGTGGTGGTGGTGCCTGCCTGGCCCTGTGCCCAGTGGGAACCTGCCCTCCTTGGGCCCTGAGCCCTCCCTGTGGGCTTGGAAAGCAGGATTCTACTCTCAAGGTTTTGCTTCTGGAGCACGAGTTCTTCCATGGTGGGCAGCTCTTCTTGGTGCCCTCGGGTTTAAACCATTCCAAATGCAGAATGAAGCCCACCACACCTGCAATCCATGACAGGGAAGCACTGACAGCACCAGGGCTGCAGGCAGGGAGGGACAGCATCACCAGGGACTCACGGTGCTCCCAGAGCTGGGCTGGGGTCTCTGCACAGCTCTGTTCCCAAATGCACACAAGGAAAGGAAAGCAGAAGAGAAAACACAGAGTTCTGGTATAGGAGGAACATCCCAGGCAGCTCCTAAACCCTCAGCACTGGAGCTTCAAGACACAGATCCAGGGGAAGAAGAGTCAAGCCCTGCTGCAGCAAATGAGCTAGGACACAATGGAAAACTGCTCAGAATGTGCAGGTCAAGAGGATTGACACACAGCTGGGCTGTTTTTCATCTAACCCCYACCCTGGCAAAGCTTTACTATAACCAGTGTGCCACAGGGAGAGCCAGCCCACAGGACTGGCTCTTAAAAGTTACTTCCCAAACTGCAACAGCTCCTCAGTGCACAAAGCATTACCAGGGGCTTGTTTTGTTTCCATCTCAGTGAAGTCCAATTCAATCCTGCAGCCCTTGGAAATACAAAGACAAGGGWGAAGCCCTAACAATGCCAACTTGGAGCCCAACATAATAAAGCACAGAGCCAACATCAATTGTTCCAGTCCTTTGAGACACAGTTGAGTCCTTATGGTCTCTAAGAATCAGACACTGCTCAGATCTCTCTATACAATTTGGAAATAGAAAATGGACAGGATCAGGTCACCTGATTGGAACTTTTCTTCTGTAGTCAGACATAGCCCAGCCCAGCCTGTGACTGCAAATGAAGTTTGAGATGCCACAGACTCCAAATTGCCAGGATGGTCAAGGCARCAACAACATGAGCTGTTACCTGGCTGGGTTAGTGTCCTACAAAAAGCAGAGGGATAGAGCTGGGTTAGTGTGAACAGAAGAGAAAGCCCTGCTTGGATTAAACTAGACCAGCTCTAGTTTTCCTTTGGCTGTGGAGGAAACATCCTACATTTGGCCAATCCTCTGCTGAACAGGCTTCCCAAAGCTGACAGTGCAAACACTTCAGCAGGGCTCAGCTCCTGCAGAGATWCTTGGCAGTTGTTACAGTACAATGTGCTGTGACTTTACAGTGACAGGCTGTGCAGTTGTTAGTCACCAACTGCCAGAGAAAAATAAGGTTAGTCTGGAAATTCAGTGGRGAAACAAATGGTTAGAAAACAGTATGAAATAAACTGGCTTCAAAAGAGAGAGCAGGAGGCAKATCTGGCAAAGGGTCAGTCACAACAAGAGCATGCAAACCTCATCTGAATGATAACCATGATGTTCTTGTACTGGTGAAAGATGGAAGATACTGATCTGTCCATTTCCAGGTCCCAAAGAGATCAGAGTTAAACCATGAATTCATCATCTGCACACATCTCTTTCTCCTTAGTTCTCTGCTTTTTTAGATTCTTCCTTGGGTGCTTCAGGAACCAGGATGACTTTTCCAACGTTCTTCTTTTCTTGCATCTGCTTCATAGCCTCTGCCACCTGGGAGCAAGAGGAGCCTGGTAAGACCCCACCACCCACTGCAGAGGCATCCATGCCCCTTCTGGGCCCCTCAGCACCCCCAGAGCAGTCTGAGACAGCTTTCCTGGCAGTTCAGGCAAGTCACAAGCATTCAGGTGCCTCTGCACAGGTTTGCTTTGGGCAACTACCCCAGAAGATCCAGAGGAAACTCTCAAGAATTCCTACAGCCCAACCTTAACACACCCAGGGATGCTCTGCTCACACCAATGTGGAAGTGCAGTGTGTGCCACCACAGCTTCCTCTCCAAAGGGAGGAATCCAGCCACCTGCCAGGAGGACAAAGCCTCCAGCAGCTACACAAAACATGAATTGTGTCATTATTATCATTGTTTTTAAGCAGTTGGGCCAGACCTGGAATCAAAGCTTTCCTTAAGCCTTTGCATCAGACTRGTTCTCAGGTATGAACACTGATCATCACTGAGTTCTTTGCTCCCAGTCCTGGCCCAGCACAGGATTCCCAGGGAAGAGCCTGACTCTGCCTGGACACATCAATGCAATAACCCTGAGCACAGCAGAGCAGAGCTGCTGAAAAGCCTGCTGCTTCCTTCTAATATCCTCATTCTGCTTCACTGCCTGGGCTTTTTTCCACTCTTGGAAGGGCAGCAACGACCTTCCCCATCTGTCTGCTTAATTACAGGGTACAGACTACTCAGGGCATTCCCCAGCCTGATGCAGCAGCCAGCCCCCTCCTGGCTGCCCATGGAGCACAGCTGAGCACCTGCCCTGCTCCACAGGGACTGTCTGGCATTGCCCAGCCCTGTGCATTGGAGCAGAACAGCCCAGCCACTCTCCTCAGCCTTATTATTTTAAAAGGAATAAGGCACTGAATGTCTGAGAACAGATGGTTATTAGACATTTTCAGCAGTTCAAGCCCCATGACCAAGGTCCTCACTCTGCACCACTGCCTGTGTGTCAGCTCAGACTCACCTGATCAAAAGGCCATACAGAATCTACTTTGGGCTTGATTTTGCCTTGACTGTACAGRTTAACCAGCTTGGCTACAACACCTCTGAGCAGCTCAGCTTCTTCATCCAGGTAGCCAAGGTGGTAGCCACACACAGCCTTGTTCTGGTGCAGGAGCTGCAGGGCACTGATGCTGAACTGGTTCCACCAGGTTTTTGCCATGGCCATGAGGTTCTTCTTCTGCCCAGTGAGCAGGTTTGCTACACCTGAAAAGAAGGCAAGCCACAGGAGAGTTGGAACTCAGCACAAGAGGCAAAGGGCATCCCATGGAACARCCACTCAGCATAGTGAGGGACAGAGCGGAGAACTCAGCACAGCCTGCCCAGTCAGCCTTCAATGGAAACAGGCACTTGCCTCAGCCTCAAGAYACACAGAATTTGGATTTTCAGCACTCATATGGCAAAAATGCAGAACAACTACTCTCTTGGGCTCTTTTGTGCAGCATGACTGGAGTGCTGGCAGAGGTAAGAAAGGGTTACAAGTGACATCCAGCTTTCCCCTTCTCCTCCAGCTCTGCTTCTTCAGGGGAATCACAAACTGCAGTGGCTGGGACAACCACAGCAGCACACTGGTGCAAGTGTCTGGAATCCCACTGGGGGTTGTGTGAGGGCTTTGTCTGTGGCACAAAATCACAGTGTTCCAGGGCTGGGCAATGGAGAGATAAGTATTCAGTAGCCTCAAACCTCATCTCCCACACATGCTCTAAAAGAAAAGCAAGGCTGTGCATTAACTCAGCCTAGACAAAGCAGCTATGCCAATATTCCTCCCTGAGGACATTCCAGCTTCCCCTGCAGGCAGCAGCTTTTACTCCAAGAGAGATTTCACCAAGGGAAGGAAGAGCCTTGGAGCCTGTGARCACAGCCCTTGGGGACAAGACACAAATCTCACTCCCCTCAGTGTTTCACCAAGCCAAAGCATCCTGAAGACCTTAATGAAACAACAGGACTGCAGTGAGGATCAGTGATGGTCCCTGACAGCCAGGCACCCATTCCTGTGTGGATCCCACCCCACCATCACACAGCCCCTGGGTTTGGGCACCTTGCACAYTCACACTCACCATAAGTGATGAGTTTGCCCATCGGCTTCAACAGGTTAAAAGCTTTGGTTGTATCAGATCCTCCCAGAGGGTCCAGGACAATGTCAACACCTAGAGAGGGAATTGGAAGTAAACAGAAGCTTCTTTGCAATTGAAAGAAATGCCAGATAGCTGCACAAGTCCTCCAGCACATCCTACCTTTGGGAGAGATTTTCCTGACCTCCTCTGCGTAATCCATCGTTCTGTAGTCGATGGGGTGAGCAACCCCACTCTCCTTGAGGAAATCGTGCTTGGAGGCAGATGCTGTGCCAAAAATGGTGACATTTTCGACAGTCTTGCACAGCTGGATGGCAGCAGTCCCCACACCACCTGAAAASCAGCAGTGAGAAGGATTTAGAGGCMAACAGCCCCAGCAGTCAGGAAAACCTCTGAATAGGTAAATGATCCCTATCTGTGCCAATCACACACACAGCAGTCTGGGGGATAGAGGCTCTGCCTGGTGAGGCTGATGCTTGGGACACACTGGGAGAGGCTGACCCCAGCTGCAGATGAAGCCTGCATCTCTGCCAGGTGACATTTTGTCACTCCAGCCCCATTCTGATTGTTTTCTCACCCAGGTCACTTATTCAGAAGCTGCATGGTGAAACCAAGGTCTGGCAAGAACTCTTTACCTGCAGCCATGTGGATGAGGACACTCTGGTTGGGTCTCAGGTTTCCAAAGTCAAACAGAACCATGTAGGCAGTGATGTAGTTCACAAGAAGAGCAGCAGCTTCCTCGAAGCTCATCCCCTCAGGCATTGGGAAAGTCTGACTGGCCGGCACATTCACCACTTCTTGCCACAGCCCTGACCTAGCCAGGACCATCACCTTATCACCAACCTAAAATCAGAGCACAGGGTGGTCTGAAACAAGCAGAAGCCATCAGACCCTTGCCCTTGGTATGTCAGAGGTGGTGCATACACACTGTTCTCTCTGCAGAGATCTGCAGGGATTGCAGCACCCCTGGACTCAGGCAGGAGATCACAGCCTGCTCCCTCCTCATCGGGAGGCTGCAGCACAGCACCTCTCACCACAGGCCTGGGAACACCCCAGGAACCTCAGAGAGACCCCAGGCACTCCAGGCTCTGCCTTGTAGCGGTACCCAAACCTAAACTGTGGTTGCCCAAACCCACCAYTGGATCCATGCTGGATCCCCAACAAGGCAAGAGGGATGAGGGCCATGCCCTGCCCTCCTTGCTCAAGCTGGGAGCAGAAGTCTAACACTGAAAAAYATTACTGCTGCTCCTTGGAAGGATCATCCTGCCAAGAGGCAGAAGCCTTTGGGAAACGTTTAGTAGCATCAATCACGSAAAGTGCACGCCCAGCCTTACGAAAAGCTCCTGAACCCAAGGCACACGGCCATCCCCAGCTCCTCCCCGCGGCTCCGGCCCCTCGGGCGGCAGCGTTCCCGTTGTCCCGGAGCAGCGGGGCCGGCCCGGTCCCTGCCCCTTTGTCCGTGCCCCTTTGTCCGCCGCCCGGTTCGCCGCCGGAGCCTCCGCGGGTGGGATCGGACGGGCCCGGGCGGGGGCTCAGCGCTACCGGACCCGCCCCGACGGGGAGCCCCGGCCCCGGGAGGCCCCGGGAGGCCCCGGGAGCGGCCGGGGCTGCGGACACCGGGCCGGGCCGGGGGCGGGGCCGCACCTGCGGGGCGCTTCGGGGCCGCCCTCACCTGTCGGTCGCGGACGCCTTCGCCGAGGGCGCGCACGGTGCCCGCGCACTCCATGCCGGGGCAGACGGGCGGGGAGGGCAGGCGGTCGTACAGACCCTGCCGCGCCATCAGGTCGGCGAAATTGAGGCCGCAGGCTCGGACGCTCACCGAGACCTCGCCGGGCCGCGGGGCAGCGCCGCGCCGAGCCTGCACCTTCACCTTGTCGTATCCTCCGAAGCCCGTGAGCACCAGCGCCCGGTGCTCGGCGGCCTCCCCGCCGCCCGCCGGCTGCTCGGGGCCGGGGGCCGCCTCGGGGGCGGCGGGGGCCGGGGCCGGCTCTGCGGACATGGCGCTGCGGAGCGGGAGAAGCGGCTGCGGGCGCGGCGGCGGCGGCGGCGGGCGGGGAAGGAGCGGGGCGCGGCCGGGGGCGGAGCGGCTCGGGCGGGGCAGCGCGGAGCGGAGCGGAGCGGGCGTGGCGCTCCCGGGCAGCCCCCGGGACCCCAGCCGTGCCCGGCCCCCGCCGCCTTTTTTTTTCTTTTTTTCTCCTTCACGCCGCCTTTTTTGTCTTTTCTATCCCCCCCCCCTTTTTTTTTTTTTCCCTTTTTTTTTCCCCCCTTTTTTTTTTTTTTTTTTTTTTTTTTTTTTTTTTTTTTTTTTTTTTTTTATTTTTTTTTTTTTTTTTTTTTTTTTACTAAATGATTCTTTTCGAATGAACGCGCTGCTTGCGTGCTTCCTGGACACACGGCTGAAGTGCAGTTCCGCTGGAGCATCACATCCCTGAGTTACTTTTCCGATTGATAGTGCGGAAATGCTGACACTGGCGGGGAGTTGGGTGGCCCTGCGGTGGCTGCGGGTGGCAGGGAGGGGACACGGGCCGCTCACAGSTCGGAGGGAGGAGCGGAGTTCCAGGGCAACTAAAGAAAAATAAATGAGGCAGCGTGTGCAGACAGATCGCTCTTTCTGCCAGCAGACATCCGCCTCCTCCATGAGCTCGGGTCCCTGTTCGGTTCCCAGATATCGCACTGATATCGGGAACATCGATTCGGTGCCATTTTGTGTGTGCAGAGCACGGCAGAATCCACACCTCGGTTGTCAGGTCCTGGTGAAGCCATCCCTGACAACCCGCAGCCTCTGCAGGGTGGCTGCTCAAGGCAGCAAATCGGAGAACCCCCTAGACAGAAAAACATCCATGCCCAAAAACATCCATGCCCAAAAAGAAAACACAAACCACCTGGAGGATAATCGGTGTGCTGGGACATTTCTGTGTCATTCCCTAAACTCAGCACAGTGCAGGGCAGGGCTCTCCCAGCACTGTGACAGCTCTGGCTGGCCCATGGATCAGCAAACCCCGGCATCTCCAGGGCTTGTGTTGGCTGCAGGAGCTCCCAGCTGAGCTGGGCTGCAGGAGCTCTGTGCCTGTGCCCTGTGCAGGGCTGGGCTGCCCTGAGCCTCACAGCGCCYGGGACTGCTCAGGAAGAGGAGCACAAAGACAGGAAAGGAGGCAGGAGGACAGAGCCYGGGGCAGGCTGCACATCGTGTGGCAGATTTATGGGTGTTGGGGTGGCTGCAGGGGGAACAAGGAGGAGACTCAAGTCCAGTTGCACGACAAGCAACTTTACCCTTTGTTTGCCATCAGTCAGCTCTGAGAAATACAGATGTGCCTTCCTGATGTGTGGGCATTTCCCACACCCCAGATTAGAAAGAAGCAGTCAAAACAATCCTTTATCTTCTACTGCTCTTCCTTGGAGCTTTCCTTGCCTTCCTTCTTTCAGTGATTTCTATTCACAGCTGTCAGGGCTCTTGTGGTGGATGAAACCTGCTGGTCCAAAGGGAGCCTCTATCGACCCCAGAGTTCAGGGATGATCCCCTGAGGCTGAGGGGTCAGTGAAGGCAGTGGATTTGGGAAGCTCTGGAGCAGATTGGACAGGACAGGGACATTTCTGCACTGCTTGGGCAGGCTGCTCTTTCTGCCTGGGTCTCTTTCAYGTTCCTGAGTTCAGTTTTTCCTTATCAGCTCAGTGACATTTCTCCCATAAATCCTTACCCCCTTCACTCTGTGTGCTGCTGGGGCAATGTTCTCCCTGCATTGAAGCAGCAGGGTTAAGGTCAGTCCTTGCTGCTGCTCTGCAATTGSTGTGAGTGTTTTGGGGAGCAGCCAGGGAGGTGCTGGAGTGTGGGCTGGGAATTTGCAGCACACTCTGAGCTGGCAGAGCTGGCATCCCCAGCCCATCCCAGCAGCTGCCCACTGGGGACACTGGTGCAGAACAGCAAGGGAGCATTAGCTAGGGATAAGTGGTTTTCCCAGTGGAACTGGTGCTCACTGCTCTGGCCCATTTTCCAGCAAGCTCTCCAAATGTGAGCTTCTGCTGCCCAGAAACACATGGCCAAGGGCCCTTCTGAGTGGTGCTGACTTGTGATTTACAGCAAGAGGTGGGCACAGGCCACCGAGGTAACTGCTCTCATTCTCTCTCTGCCAGGCACTCAGCTTGCCAGCAGCCCTGCACCTCCCCATCAGCTGCTGTCYTGCTTTTTCCAGCCTCCTGCAGTCCCCTTAATCCCCTGAACGGGGCTGAGGAGGATGTGCCACCGTAGGAGCAGTGCCAGCTCCCCTGCCTGGCCYTTTGTTCCTTGTCCTTTTATTTCTAGGAAGGGCTCTAGCAGTCCCTCTCCTCTGCTCTCAAGGACATTTTAACAATGACCAGGCAGAAGATTAAAAAAAAAAAAAAACAAAACCCACACAGAAAAAAAAACCCTGGCAGCAGTTTTCCTGTCAGCAGTCAGCTCACTGTGCCAGCTCCCAGGGCTCTCTCAGGACACAGCCCCAGAGGCTCAGGCCCACAGAAGCCTTACCTGGCAGGGCAGGGCTTCCTGAGACCCCACTGGTGGCCAGGAGCTGGCTTCACATCACAGGTGAGGTGCTGGGACCTGGGGCTCCCCATTCTGGCCCTGGCCTGGTGCCACCATCCCCCTCTTGTGCTCTGCCCATGCTCCTCGAGCCCTCCTGCTCCCTGTGCCCCCAGCTGCAAGGACCTGGCTTGGGAAGCAGCTGTGGGGCTGCAGTCAGTCCCCATGGGGTGCTGGGACCCACACACACATTTCCAGGGCTCTGCAGTTTGGTATCCTGGCTCTACAGCAAGTGCTGACCTCAATCTATCTCCCTGGATTTGTTGGGAACTCAGAAGAAACATTCCTCCTGCCTCTGTTCTGCCTTTTCCTCAGCCATGCATGCAGAGGATGCACAGGGAGGAAGGCACACACAAGATGTCCCACCTGCACCACGTGTWCCAGCAGTGCTGTGCCTCCTGGGTGACACTGTGCCTGCTCCACAGCAAATTGCATTTCGATTTGACAGGKAGAGCAGCAGGTGGAGGAGATCTGACACAAACCCTCAGACATCCCTGCCACTCACAGCTGCAGCTCCCTGYGCTGCTGTTTTGATCACAGACACAAATGGAGGCAGTTGTCAAGTGCTAACTGAAGCTCAGTGGACAGCAGCTCACTCCTCACACTGGCAGCAGACTGCAGAAATCCTCCCAGCACTGAGCATCATTCCCACAAGGAAAATCATTCCCACAAGGGCTGTGGGGATTCTGCAGCCCCTTCCCCTGCAGCAGAGGCTGTGGATGTGCATGGCCAGTTTCCAGGTGTGCACAGAGCAGCATCCCACTGTGTCCTCCTCTGGAAGGAGGCACTTTCTCCACTGCAGCCCTTGGAGAAATCATGGAAAATGAGAATCAGCCTCCTTAGCTTCAACCTTCTGCCACAGCATCAATAATTTCCTGCCAATTGTAGTCCCAAAATGACAGGGTTAGCACATCCACCTGCTGTGCATCCATGAGAACCCCATTATCTGGSCAGCACAAACCTCCCTGCCAATGCACAGACCTGCCTCTGTGTGTTGAGCAGGCAGCCCTGGGCACTGTGGCTGTGCCTTGGATCAGCACCTGGGCTYCTCTGCACCACCAMMATCYCTGCTGCTGTGCCAGGGCCCTGGCTCCTGGCAGGTTCAGGCACTGCTGWGCTCCAGCAGCTGCTCAGGGTTCCCCTGGCTCACCCCAGGGACAGGAGCTGCTCTGCAGAGAAAAGCAAGGGTGGCACTGAAACACAGCAGGGCACAGCAGTGGCTCTGCAGAGGCAAAGCCCTCACCTGAGCCCAGCCCTGCAGAGAAGCCCCATCCCTCAGATGCAGCAGGGACCTCCCCAGCAGCCCCACAGGCACAGCCCAGRGGATGCTGCCTCACTGTGCTGGGCCTGCAGAAAGGAAGACTTTAAAAACTGCTTTCTCTCCAGTTTGTGTTTGGGATGTGCAATTCGTTTTTTAAATTAAATGGAAAAGAAACTGAAGGGGTTTATTTATTTCTGTTCACCTCCACCACTCTCCACATCAAAAATAGCTGCAAAACTGAATTATTTCAAACATGAAGGCAGTGGAGATCTTTCCTGCTGCTGGAGGAGCCATTTCCACTGAGCACCTCTGCCAGGGAAGGCTCAGCTGGGCTTGCCCTGTCACCCTGACAGCCAGTGCTGTGTGCTGGAGCTGCAGCCCTGGCAGGAAGGGAGGGATGGGAACCATGTGTGGGTGCTGCACTGCCTCCACCCAGAGCGAGGCCAGGGCAGCTCTGGGAGCTGCAGCTCCAGCAGTTGGATSCAGCCCAGCACAGGATGTGTGTGGCAAGGAGGTTTCTACATCCAAGAGGACAGAATCAGCCATTTCCCTCCTCCCAGCCTGAGTCTCTTTTTATGCCTTCACACTGCAGTGCCCCTCCAAGGAGCCTCCTGGAGGAGAGTGACCACTTTTGGAACCCCCCCAGACCCCCCCAGCTGCTGCTGGGCCTGATGAACCCCGAGGAGAGAGAGAGGGGGAGCAAAGGGAGCTGCTCACCTCCAGAGCAGTGCTTCAGAGGCTCCAGATCTGTCTCAGCACAGAGAAACCTGCRGCAGTAATTGAGGCATTGTGCTTGCCCAGCCTCCAGCACACAGGCTCTGACTGCAGWGGTTCCAGCAGAAGCCTTGGCAGCTGAATGSCTCCTTGCTTTAATCCCCGAGATTGCTGAAGGATGCTGCTTTCATCTGATAGCATTTATGGACTGTTATAATGAGCTTTGGTTTGCTGAGATAAATTAAATTGCTCAGCCAGAGGTGCAAACTTCATTAATGCCAGCAGTGAGTCAGATCAGCACTATTCTAGTCCAGAATGTAAACAGGCTGGACACATGAAAGAGAATTTGGCTGGGATTTTTTTTCCTCTTTCTTTTTTTTTTAACCTTCCTAATTGCTGCTGATTTGTATTCTTTTGCTGCATCTCTACTGCTTTTCTACCTCTTTATCTTCTAGGGGGAAGCATCAAATAATAACCACTGGGCTGAATGATTTAACTCCAGGTGTTCACAGTTAGCAATGCTCTRCAGCTTGGCCTGGATGGTTTCTAGCTCTTTCTAGCTCTTTCCCATATCTGACAAGTCCAAAAAGAGATTTAAGAGTAGACCTGGTGATCAGTGTCCCTTATTTCTGTCCCAGGCTGGGAAAGAAGACATTGCACACTGAGACAAATGTCAAAGAGAAGATGGGTAARAAGTGAAAAATGATTATAAAAATCCAGGGAACTGTCACTGCATGGTGTGATGAGTCCATGATCCCAGGGTGACACCAGTRCMCCTCTCACCAGGTGAATCTGTGCTTCTTGCAGGGACCCTGACCACAGGGCACTGCTCACTCAGGAATTCACTTGCTCACCACATTTGGAGTTCAATCCAGAGCCTGTGACTTGGCTGTACAGGACCAAACTTTGGGGCTCTGCAGACCAGAACAAGATGTCACAGGCTCCAGGTTGCAGGCTGTGGCTCCTTCACAGATAGCTGCCTTCTCACAGTGTATTTTCCCAGAGCAGCATGTCTTTGTACAGAAAACGGCATAAATACAACACCACACATTTAATTCATAATTAAGACCCCGAGAGGGCGGATCAGCAAGGGAGGATGCAGCCACTGGGGAAGCACTTCCAGGAGCAAACGTGTGAGAGCCATCTGTCGCCTCTCCACACGCAGTGACAGCCCCAGCACGTCTCTGCAGSCTGCCTGGAACATTCACACCGTGCTGAAGGGTTGTTGAACACATTCTGCGAGTGCTGCCTGCCAAGGGGTGCTCGGCACTGCGGGGCATGCGAGGCTCAGCCCCCAGCAGCTCGGAGCTTGCTGCCTCTCCCTCTCCCGAAGGCAAATGCAGCTGTTGGGTTTGCAGAGGGCTGAGTGCTCCCTGCAGAGAGCGTCCTGCCTCCACTGAAGCAGGGTTTTAACAACCTGATGGTTGGGAGAAAAAACCTGATTCCTACTGAGAAACATGGTGAAGCTCTGTCAAAAAGGGGAAAGCCTTGCTCCAGGTGATCCTGGTCGATGCCCTGCACTCCTTTACCTGCAGTCACAAGACAATTAACTCCTCTTTCCATTCTTCTGCATAGAAATGGAGTGACATGCACACAAATAAGAAGGCAAAAAAATCACTGCAGGCCTTATAAAACCTGTCACAGTGCTGCACAGGCTCCTTTCCCCAGGGAGGGTTGGAGGAAACAAGCATGAGACAGTCACTCATCATTTTGTTTAAGACAAGGCTGGGAGGCCCAGGGATGCTGCAGCAAAACCCACAGCAAAGCTGCAGAACAAAGAACTGACTGAGCCAGCTCCTGGCCCACAGAATGCAGGAATCAGATCAGCTGAGGACAGGAGCTACAGGGATTCCAGGACTGTCTCCTTGGCCCACCTCATCCCTTCAGCTTTCAGGTTTTCTCTGGTATGTGATGATGAGGTGGCACCTGAATTCCCATCAATGTGCTACAGACACACCTTCATGCCTGCYTGCACTTGGCTCCTGTCCTGGGGGTGCATCCTGAGCTGAGGGACCTGTCTGGCTGGTGACACGTGGAGGCATCTGGCTCACCCAAGTGCTGGCTGAGGCTGCTGTGTCCCAGGGGCTCAGCTGGCAGGGCTGTCAGAAGGTCAAGAAGCACCTGGAAGCGCTGGGTACCTGCACACAACCCCCCATGCACCCTGTCTTTGCTCTTCACACRTCCCAACACCATGCACAGCACCAATATTTATACACAAAAAAATGGCTGTGATTCCAGCAAAAACAATCTGCCCCCTCAGTCCATTAATAATCTTGTTTCGCTGCCAAAACATTTTCATTTCCATTTCTCCAGGCCTTCTTTGTCTTCCTTGTGCCTATTTTTACAGCGTTCTGTGACAGGCAGCCTGTCAGTTTGCCATTCAGGTGAATCTTCCTGCAGATGTGGCCAGCAAAATAGCAGCAGCAGAGAAGGCTGCTAATTAAACCCRCTGCCTGTAATTTATAGATGTGCTGTCTGTGCTCGAGGAGGAGCGGAGAGCAGAGATCGCTGCCYTCTCTGCAGAGGCGGGCCCGGGGTCACGCAGCTGCGGCAGGGGCCGGTTCTCTGTCCCCGCTGGTGCCGCTTGGCCGCGGACACCGCGGGTACGGGGCTCTCGGAACGCACGGCAGGCTGTGCCCGGGATTCCTCAGGGAACAGCTCCCGTTCCCTGGGCATTGCCGGGGCTGCAGGTCCCGGCGAGCAGAGGAGCAGAGCATCTCCCGGGCAGGGAACGCGGGGCTGGGGCCGGGGGGCGCCCCGGGGGTGCGGGCAGAGCTCCGGGCAAGCACCACGGTGCAGCGGGGGCAGCCCGGACCCTCCACCTTCCCCACGCTCCGCATTCCGGGGATGCGGGCTGAGCCCGGCGCAGGCACCACGGTGCAGCGGGCACCTCGCATCTCCACCTTCCCCACACTCCGCGTCCTGGGGGTGCGGGCACAGCCCCGGGCAGGGACCAGGGTGCAGGGAGCACCCCGCATCCTGCACCCTCCTCACGCTCCGCGTTCCGGGGATGCGGGCAGAGCCCCGGGCAGTGAACTCGGTGCGGGGAGCACCCTGGACCCTCCATCCTCCCCACACCCCGTGTCCTAAGGGTGCGGGAAGAGCCCCGGGCAGGCACCACGGTGCGGCGGGCACCCTGCATCTCCACTCTCCCCACACTCCRCGTTCCGGGGATGCGGGCACAGCCCCGGGCAGTGATCACGGTGCAGCGGGGGCACCTCGGACCCTCCACCCTCCCCTCACGCCGCGTCCCGGGGGCGCGGGCAGAGCCCGGGGAAAGCACCACGGTGCAGCGGGGGCACCCCGCATCCTGCACCCTCCCCACGCTCCGCGTCCCAGGGATGCGGGCACAGCCCCGGGCAGGGACCAGGGTGCGAGGGGCACCCTGCATCTCCACTCTCCCCACACTCCGCGTCCCGGGGGCGCAGGCAGAGCCCGGGGCAAGCACCACGGTGCAGCGGGGACACCCCGCATCCTGCACCCTCCCCACGCTCCGCGTCCCGGAGCCGGCGACCAGCGGCAGCAGCGCCGAGGGGACGGCCCGAGGGGCGGCGGGGCCGGCGGGGGGCGGCTCCCGGGGCCGCTGCGGCTCGGCCCTGCCCAGCGCCGGCTCCGCTCCGCGCCTGGTTGGTGCCGTCGGGGCCGGGGGCGCGGCCAGGCCGGGGCCGGCCCGGTAAAGCGGCGGAGCGGGCGCGGCGGCCCCGCACCATGGAGGGGCACCTGGCGCGCTGCAAGATCGTGGTGGTGGGGGACACGCAGTGCGGCAAGACGGCGCTGCTGCACGTCTTCGCCAAGGACTGCTACCCCGAGGTGCGGGAGGGCTGCGGGCGGGCGGGCCGGGCTCTGCGCCCCCCATCACCTCASCTCACCTCACCTCTGCTCTCCGATCTTCTCCCCCCCCTCCAGAGCTACGTGCCCACCGTCTTCGAGAACTACACGGCCAGCTTCGAGATCGACAAGCAGCGCACGGAGCTCAACATGTGGGACACCTCAGGTGGGCCGGGGGCTGCGCGGGGTGGATGTGACCGATGGGCTGCCCGTTCCCGGAGCCGGGCCGGGGGCAGCSACAGCGGCTCCGAGCCCTGCGAACCCCGCGGGTCCCGGGCAGCGCCGGTGCCACCGGGCGGGCGGGCACTGCCTCGTCCCGCGGCTCCGCGGGGCCTCTCGGGGCTGCTCCGATGTGCAGGGGACAGTGGACAGGCAGAGAGCCGGAGGGGAACGGGGAGGAGGCGGAGTGCTGCTGGAGGAGGGAGCCCTCACCTCGGCACGGATGCCCTGGCCTGTTATTGCCCGCTGCCACGCAGCCTCTGGGCTTCTCYGGCGTCGTTTTGGCTTGGTTTGGTTTTGCCTCTGTGTGTCCTCAGTTCTGKTTCTGTGCAAAGCGCCGGGCTCAGCTGTCCCAGCACACCAAGACCCGTCCCAAACTCCTCAGAGGAGGCASGAGCTGCAAGTGAAGCGCGTGGTGCAGAGCTCATAGAAATTTTGGCATCCCACAAAGTTCACGTGCACTTTCTAATTTCCCTTTGGGTCCTTTTGCACGGGCAGTGCAGTGAATGCTGTGCTCTGCTGATGAATAKGCATCATGGGCTTGCTGATGCTCTTTCCCCATATTTTCATAATTTCTGGAATCCTGGTGACAAATGAAGTCTTCTCAGTGTCCAAGAGCAGCAGTAAATTAAAACATAACCTATGAATGTTRTTCATTCAGATTCCCTGCTGTAATTTTGCATTCATTAAATGACAGCTATAAGATCAGCATAGCTCTTCCCAGAGTAGTGGCATTACTGAGTCTTGGACTAGCTCAAACATGTAAAATATGTCTGAGTCTTCTTCTGGAGCTTCCTGACCTTGCTTTGCTGATTTTTATTCCCTGAGACAAAAAGGGAATTAGATTTAGCTTTGCTCACAAGCTGTGTGCTGTGAACCATGAGGACACAGGCTCCTGGGGCAGCTGCTGGGGCTGTGGATGAAGTGTTGGCTCTCAGAGCTTCACCTCAGAGCTGTGCTGGAAGCACAGAGTGGTGGTTTTGGCATGGAAGCCCTTGCAGGGTGGTTGCTGCTGGGCTGRTGTGTGTTTGGAGGCTCTCAGACATGGCCACAGTGAAACCATCCAGGTTTCATGCAGAGGGCTCCTTGAAGCAGCTCAGGGTGTGCCAGGACTCAGGGTGGTCCTCACCTGTTCACATGAGTTTTCACCCTCACCTTGTTCACCCCCAGGGCTGGGGGAGCTCCAAACCTTGGGCTTCTGCAGCCTTGGAAGGGGATGTGGTGGGTTATCTTTGCTAGGCACTGWATGGATTTGCTCTTGAGTATCTGCATTTGATATAAAAAAACTTCATCTTTGAAGCGTTGTTTGCTTTTTAGGAATTCTCCAGAATGATTTGCTTTGGTCTTACAAATGTTTAAAGAAAAGGACAYGRTGAAAAGTCCTTAAAGTATGTGTCTGACACCTGCATCTGATGCTGTCACACGTTCATTTTTCCCCTTGAGACAAAAGATGTTTTTCCAATATTTGTCTCTGCAGCCAAAAGGAAATGGGCTTTGATTCTTTCTCTTTTCTCCTTTGAAAAATGTTAGACCTTTTTAACAGCTTTGCTGTAGATAGAGTTCATCAGGTAGTTTCCCAGATAAATTCCCTTTGATTTGAAGTACACAGGAGCTAGTTCTTAATAAACAATCCTGCAAAGCACTATGCAGCASTTTCCCCTAGAAATCAAACTCAAATTTTTAGCTGTAGACTGCAAACTGCTGTTGAGTTTCCACTGGCCTTCAGAGGCCCTTATGAATGGGAGCTTTGGCAAAAGAAGTTTTGCACAACAGTGAGCTCAACCAGCTGAGCTGAAGGGATCAGGAGCAGCTCATTGCCCCCTGCCATGGAGAGCAGCAGGCATCAGTGGGCACTTCCTCTTCTCTCTGTGCTACCTMCTCCTTCTTTAAGCTGCTTTTCATACAGGGGTTTATTGCTCATGATAAATTCCATCCCAGCAAGAGTGAAAAAGGTGTTGAGAAAGGATCCTGACATGAGGAGGGCAACACTTTCTATTTTAAATGCTCTCCATCTCTTGGATAAGTGATTGGAACTGAAAATCCCCAATAAATCAGCAAAGACCTGGAGAGAGGAGGTGGATATTGGTTTTTTACCTTTTTAATAATTTCCCTCACCCCATACTTGGTTGAGGAAGCAATTGGAGACTCTGGGAGCTGCACAGACTGAGCTGATCATCAGCTCAGCTCATCCCCATCACCCACAGCTCAGCAGTGGGTGATGGGGAAAGTGCAGTCTGGCCTGGAAAACTCCCTTTCTGATGGCTGAGTGTGGCTGCAGTTTACCTGACTCAGCCATGCCATTGGTAAGCCCTGTTCAGCCCAGGTCTGCTCTGTGWCCTGCCAGCCTGGCTGATAGCAGTGTGCTGGAAAATGCAGCSTTTTGAGCTGAATTGACCCCTCCTGCTAAGTGGGCAGCACGGGCTGTGACATTGGCAGCTGGCAGGCAGCAACTCTCATTAGAGGRATATTGACTTAGAGTGGACAGAAGTGATGGAGAACTGAATGGCTCCCAAATTGTACTGGGACCTCTGATTTTTTTWAAATGTCTTTTAACTCTTTGTCCATTGATAAGGTTTTCTGGGGCTGGAGGGTGACTCTGGAGAGTTTCCAGCACTCAGAATCCTTCACAAGGGTGAAAGGAAAGAAATGCTGGGACTCTGCACTGTTTCAAATGTGCCTTAGATCTAGGAATGCACCAGTGAGAAAATCCCCTTGTCCAACATCTGCAGCTGCTGCTTGCATTCCAAGTTTGTTCCCATTTGTGTCCCAGCTTGGGACAGACCATGGGAGTAAAACTGCTTCCTGTCCCCTGGGAAGCCTGTGCTACCTCCTGCTTGCTGAATCCTCTTTTAAAAAGCAGTTTGACATCCTTGTCTGTGCTGGATGGGGTGCAGAGCCTGCAGACTGGATGGTTGCAGCTCCAGGGAGTGGCCATGCCCTGGCACCTCATGAGCCTTAGGGAGGACACGGTGCTTTGCTGCTCTTCTTGTTCCTCTTCTGGCAAATTCCTGTCGGCTGAACACTCTCAGGACAGAAACAACTCCTCTGCACAGGGCTGGTATCTTGTGGTGGGGGAAACTCCAGTTCAGTCGGATGTCTGACGGCTTGGGAGTGCTGTTCCCAAAGGGCTGGGTGCCTCCCAGAGCCGCAGTGCCCCGGACCCATCAGGAAGAGCTTYGTTCCTTGCGGCAGGTGGAGGAGGGCGGGTGGCTGCTGATCATTAGCGATGCTCTGCAAGGAGTGGGCGAGTTTCGAGTGCGTCAGGTCTGGGAGGGGAGCATCGTTGCCCCCAGGCGTGCAGGGGCAGGGAGGTTCTCCTCAGCCCTGCAACGCTCCCGTGGGATCAGGGAGTGTCCGTGGGTCTGCCCAGCTCCGGGAGGTCTGGAAGTGGAGCCRCTGAGGTGCTCAGCAGGTTTCTGGCAGGGAGAGCCTTCAGTGAGCGGGGCTGTCCTGTCCCGCTGCCCGGGGCTGTCCCTCTGCCCGAGGGTGACCTGCTGTCCCGGAGCTGTCCCACTGCCCAGGGACCTGTSCTTGGAGTGTTTCCCACCATGACCTGGCATTTCCAGTGAACCCTCTGCCCACACTGCACTGGCCCAATGCCCTKCCTGTTCTGCAGAGCTTCCCTGGCACTGGCTGCAAGCAGGGAGAGAGAGGAGCTCAAGCCATGTTTGAGTGCCTCAGCAAGGCCTGGGTGCAGCAGGCAGGTCTGAGGCTTTACCCTGTATCTAGGTGGACTTTTTGTTCTGTTTGCAATAATAATTGGGAGGAACTTACACTGTGCCTTGCAGCCCGGACTGAGTTCTTTGCTTTTGGCTCAACCCCTTTGCTGGGAGGCTCTGCCTGCTGTGCCTGTGGCCTCCAAGTGCAGGCAGAGCAGTGAGTGACCCGAGGCCACTGAGCTGCTCCATGCATCTTTTGCTGATGCAGATTCAGATAGAGCTGCCTGGTTCTGGTAGGGACATCAGTGGGATACCCAGCCTGGCATTGTGCCTTGCACAAGGTCATTGCTGCCTTGGAAAGCTGCTGGAGGGGACTTTCCTTTGAGGACCATCAGGATGCAGCGTGGCCGAGTCTGCAGTGTCTGCTGCAGCCTTGCAGTGTTGCAAAGGTCAGTGCTCACAGGTTCAGCAGTGCCCTGCTCAGCTCACAGCAGAGGAGCTGTGTGGCTGCCAGCCCTCCACAGCCACTGTCTCTTCAGCAGATGTGCTTTCAAGACAAGAATAACACTGTGAATTGCAAATCCCCCTCCGCCTTCCTCTTTGCCTGTACTCAGCAAACAGTCTGCCTTGGAATGGCCTGTGTGGGAACCCACAGGCTGTGATAACAGATCCTTCTTTTAAGGGAACTACTGAGGAATGTTGATGAGATTAGAGAGCTGAAAGGGGCTGAGTTTAGCAATGGCATCTCCATGGATGCTGKGGCTGCCTGTGCCTGGATTCCCAGTGTGCAGCTCCAGGATTGCCATGGCTGCCTCGTCCAGAGTKTAAGAACAAGTTCTGTCTCAAGAAAGAGTTCAATGCCACTTGCACTCTGAGGCAGAGAGAAAAATGTGGAGCTGCCCTTTCCATACCAAAAGAGCTCCTCCCATGCTTCCTGTTCAGACWGAGAGGCTAAAACCAGCATGCTTGTGTTGTGCCTCAGCACAAATACGTAGTTAATCCTAAAAATACGTGCAGCTGGGTCACATTCTCACACAGGTCAGTAACCAGTCAGACAGAACTTTAAAGGGCTGCAGCAGAAATGCTGATACTGAAGTGGGTGGAGGATGGACCTYGAGAAGACATGACAGGACATGACAGGGCAGGGCAGTGCCCAGGAGGAGCATCTCTCTGGGCTGTGCACAGTGTGGGGGGCAGGCTGCAGTGCTGTGTGGCTCAGGGAAGGAGGTTGGTTCTGCTGTACCAAGCCCTGTGGCATCATCCATCCTTTGTCCCCTACAGATCTGAGAGGCTCAAACCTCTGTGGGGCCATGGGATGTCCTGGGAGTTATGGGGGTGCTGAGGGACACTGCCTTTAGTGCCAGCTGGCTGACCCTGCTGGCTGCTGTGACCTTGTGGACAGGGAAGGATGTTCTGTGGAGTGGGTTTGTTCCCAGCTCAGGTGCAGACCCCTTTCCCACAGCCTGGAGGTGATCTGCTCTCTCCTATGCTCTGCTCTCCCTGCTCCTTTTGCCCCAGATTCTGAAGATTAAATCTCCACTCCATTAAACTTTGCAAGTGTAGAGGCACAGCCTTCCCTGTGGGAAGAAACCTTATCTGGCAGCCAAGAGGTTGGGGAGGGATCTAATGCTTGTGAACAGTAAACCCAAAATGTGCAGCACTGCACCAAGATRATTGTGTTCATTCAGCCCTCAGCCCTGTTCCCTGAGGGCAGAGTGTGTGCTGGCTGTGCTGCCAGAAGCTGTTGCCACTCCTGGTCCTYGTTGTACCCTGCAGAAAGGATGACAGGCAGGTTGTGGCAATGCCAGCTGTCCTTGTGATATGGCAAGAGTGCCAGGAAGGGACTTGTGACCCCCATTTGTCTCCCTGGTCAGCTGCTGCAGGCATGACTGTGAAAAGGCTGGGAGGGCTCCTGGGCTGCATCTGCAGACCCAGTCCTCCCATGCCAGACACTCTGTGACACTCAGACTGCCCCAGGAGCCAGCAGGGACTTCTACAAGGAGCTCTCAGGGATTCCTCACAGTTGCTGGAAGGAGGTTGGCACCTGAGCAAGCTTCTCTGGAGCTGCATGTGTGAGGCAGGACACAGGACTGGGGTGAGGCAGRAGCACTCTGTGCCTGCCTGAGCTGGGGATTCCTGCACCGGTAATTCCAGCAGAACAGCCTCCTCCTGAGGGACAGGCTTCCAGTAATGAGATCTGGAGAGGGGCCCAGAAATGCCACCTCAGCCTATGCAAATACCATTCCCTTCATCCTGAAGGTATGCCAGCTGGGCTCTTCAGTAATTCACTGATTTTTGTATGTGCATTGTAAGAATTAGGAGCAGAGGTTAGTTGTCCAAGCTGGTGAGCTATTTTTTTTTTCAGTCATGCACTTCCCAGAAGAGTGTTTATTCTATGTCACAGAGCAGTTTCCTCCTTTCCTATACTCCAGGGGTTTGCAGTGATGTTGCACAAGCAAGACAAATGTCAAAGTTCAGCCAGGACAGAAGGCTGTAGAAGTCCTGGGGCTGTTGACTTGGCAGCTTTGTCCTCTTACCCCAAGCTTGACTGGACTGTGGGTGGGATCCTCTGCCATCTCTAAAGGCTGGATGCTTATCTGGCACCTCTGTGAGGGGAGGTGACCCAAAACTCTTTGTCAGTGCAGCCCTCCAGGAAGCTGGGATGGATTTGTTTCATTCCACAAGGGCTGTTCTTGGCAGCCCCTGCAGAAAGCAGCACGTGCAGAATCTGGCATGCTGGCTCTTTGGGGAAGAGTTTGTAGTGAGCCCCCCAAGACAAGTGTGCTGCTKAGAGATTTGGGTCTTGGCAGTGCTCATCTCTGTTTGAAGGCAGAGCTGGGCTGTGGGAGCCCCTTGCAGAGCAGATCATGGCTCTGCAAACACACTGGTGCTTTCCTGGTTTGTGTTGTTGGATGGAGGGTGCCTGTGTGAGGAGGCTCATTATCTCCAAGACAGCTAATAAGGAGCAAATGAAGATTAGTACAATGTTGGTATAGATGAAACAGCACAATTCTGTCCCCTTGCCCAAGAGTGCCATCTCTGAGGCATTCCAGGATCTACCAGCCAAGGGGAAAGAGGAGCTACTCATGCTTGGATCCACCCCTGAATTTCAGACAACTATGTGAATTTTATTTTTAAGCTGGTTGTAGGCTTGCTCCAGTTTTCTCTTTAATCATGAGCAGATGCACTTTAGGCCCTGTTTCTTGCAGACCTGGATGCCAAGTGGGAGAATGACTCATGCAGTGAAGGGAGGCTGAATCTGCAGACACACCAGCCTTGGGCTCCTGTGTGTGTTTGGAATTGCCAGACTCTGGGTCTCTGGAGTGTCTTGCTGGAGTATCTGTAAGGTGTCAAGTGCTCATAATCCATAAAACTGAAGAGCTAGAGTTGAAGGCACTGATTTTTTTGGGGTTGTTTTGATGGGGGTTTTGGGAGTGTTTTGCTTTTTTCTAATTGTCATATGCAATGAAAAAGCAATAGATGCAAAACCTAGAAGAGTCATCACYCTAACAGAATTTCCTGATTCAGCAGAGATGTGTCCAGAGCAAACTGGGGGTTGCCTCAGCTGGAGCAATGCAGCTCTCCTGCCCCATGTGGGTCCCCAGGGGTTTCTGTCAGTCTCCTGAGGTGGGCAGAAGCTGCTGTGAGCTGAACCCCCAGCTGAGGTGCCAGGGGTGACCCCTGCTCTTTGGAGCTGCAGCAGAAAGTYAATGCATGTGAAGCAAATTTTAATCTGATTAAAAAGATGAGGTTCTTTACCTCCTGCTTCCCTTCCCTCGGCTCCTCCTGTGGTCCCAGGTGATGACAGCACAATTCCTGGCATGATTCCTGGCACGATTGCTGGCTCTGGGATGAGCTGGTGGGGGTCCTGAGGGACAGTGGGGGGCTGCAGCAGCGCTGTCAGCTCTSTGCTGAGGGGCTGGCTGGCTGCTGAGGAGCAGCAGGTTGCTATGATACAGTTTGCTGTGGCAATGTCTGTGCTGAATGAAGCCAAAACTACCCCTACAAAAGGAGCATTCCTTGGCTGGGAGGGGGTAGATTTATCTGAAGTGTTTATGTAAAACTGAGAAGCTGCAGGGAGAGGATGTGCGTGGGAACGTTTCCTCCAGCACCAGGGCCCCTCTCTGGATGCAGACACCCCTGTGTGCATGGGGGAGAGGGCAGGGCTCAGATAAAGGCCCAGGTTAATTCAAGCATGCAGATCAGCCCTGGATCTCCCATCCCCATCCTGTGCTGTCAGCTCAGGCCGAACATGAGACTGAAAACCCCGTTCAAAGGRGAGCTCAGCATTGCTGTGCTTGTGCTGCCTGTGAAAGCAGCCCCAGGCCAGCAGGGCTGGCTCATGTCACTGTGCCATGGGAGTGGTGTGACTGTGCTAGGTGAGAACTGCAGTGTGAGCCTGGGGCGAGGTCAGAGACCTCTGTGCCCGGGACTCTGGGTCACCCTGGCTCTCCGTGCCTGCCTGTCTGGCATCCCTGTCCCCAAGATGCCACAGGGACTGGCTCCTTTCCATCAGGGCACAGGACTTTCCCTCTAGGAAGAACGCTCTGCAGAGATCAGGGTCTGTTTCTTCTGTGCTGATCCCAAGTGCTTCCCTTCCTGGTGACTTTGCAGGGACAGAGACCCATTTCTTCCCTGGAGAAGGGGGTGCAGGTGCCTTTGCTCCTGTGGGCTGGCTGTAAGAGCTGGAGGCACCTGTAGCCAATCCAACTGCACATCAAATCCAGGGCACCTTCCCCTGGCTGTGTGGGAGTGGCAAGGACTGGGCTGGTGGGAGCCCTGGAGCTCTGCTGTTGTTGGTACCATGGTCTGAGCTGCATGGCCAGTCTCTGGCACTGGGCAGGGTTTGGGGAGGCTCCACAAAGCCCTCAGCCTGCCCCATGTGGGCTCTGGGCAGGGGCAGGAGTGTCAGGCTCTGCTGCCCAGGTTTARTCTTGCAGAGGGGCTGGGGCTGTTTGCAGAGCTGGTTTGCAGTGCTGTGCTGGGGCACTGTGCCCCACTCTGGGCTGCACCTCAGCTGGGAGCCCCTGTGCACACAGGACCCAGGATCTGAGCTCCTGCACAGAATCAGCCCATTCTCCTCTCCTGCYTAGCCCAGGCAGATTTCCATCCTTCCGGAAACATAAGCCACCATCATCCATAATTCATCAGGTGCTGAACTTCATCAAGGAGCCACCTGACACCTGGGCTGCACCCTTCCCCTGGGGTGGGAAAGTGCCAGGGCCAGACATCCCAAGGAGCTGCAGCAGGAAGCAGGTCTGGCTTCCTCGGCCTAGGCTGGGCAATCCTGCTTTTGGAGGAGGCAGATTCAGCAAGGACTCTGGTGTCTCTGATTCCTCTTTTCATAAATAAACATTTGCTTCTCATCCCTCCAGGAAGTTTTAAGTCATTTGTCTTTGCAATGTAAAACCAAAACAGTGTTTTKAAGTAGCAGTGAGCTGACTGGTGCGAGACTGTTTGCTCAGGTGTCTGCACTCAACAGAAGGCAGTGCAAATAAAAATGCTATGGCACAGTGACTGTACTGCCTGAAATTTGCACTGAAGGTGTGTGCATGTGCACATGTGTGTAGTAGAAGCCATGYAGGWTTCAGGCTGGGCTCTTTGCYTGCTCACAGAATTCCTGTGGAATGCAGAATCATCCCCTTCCATTTATAGCTCCTTCACCAAATCCTGTCACTTCTTGTATACACCAAAAACAATGTCTGACTTTCCCCAGCACAAATCCAGAAAGAAGGCAATTCATTTTTTACCTGCYGTGAATTCTCACAGCCTATGTGAGCAAGCTCTCCTGTCTAAAGATGGCAAGGGATGATAAAAAACCAGCAGCAGCATTCCCTGCCTTCTCTCAGCCACACCTTCCCACTGTTAGTGGTGCAGCACTGGCATGACAAGTGGTGGAAGCCAGGCGTGTGCTGTGCCCTCCTGTGTGAGCAGCATCCCCAGCAGCACAGCTCCACCAGCMCCTGCCAGGTGCCCACCAGGGAGGGAGAGGGATGCACAACTTACTCTGTCAAGGGGTAAATATAAGAAAACAAGGACAAAACCTCTGACTTCCACGCCTAAACAAAGGGACGAAAATCCTCTGCCAGCCAAACTCTGCTAAACCTCGTGGTGTGTGGTCACTGGCCAGAAGCTGGGGTTGATGTCCTTTGTGTCCAGCAGAGCAGGGTACATGCTGTGGCAGAGTCTCCAGTTCTCTCTGGCACTGCATCCCTGTGCCTGGCAGAGAGGGCTGAGGCTCTCAGCCTGCCCCCGTGGGCCAGGAGCAGTTTGTGGGATGGTGTAGAGGTGGATAAACCCGTCTGGAATTTGATAAGCCCATCTCACCCTTCCCTGAGATACCCTTAGATAAGACTGCCCTCCCTGGTCACTGCAGGAGTGCTCACGATGCTCTGATGTAGCCATGGAGATTCTTTGTAACCCATTGTTTTTTTCTCCCTCTGGTACCACCCTGGCTTTCCCCATAAATACCCCAGCTTCTGCCCTGTTCAGCAGGGAGCTGCTGTCCCTGGCCACCCTTGGCAGGGCACTGGACAATGAAGCCACCCCTATGGAGTTACCACACGATTCTCCTGTCTATGGGAGAGCCCTGCAAGGCAAAGCTGAAATCACTGAGCTAAATCACTCACAGCTTGCAGGGAGATCCGGCAGCCAAAGGACTGCCTGAGACCTTGGAGAAGCTGTCTCTTGTGAGACCTCTCTCTCTCTGGGAAAGCTCCGGCAGCGCCGGGCCCGGCCGCCCTCAGGCCGCCCTCAGGCCGCCCTCAGGCCGCCCTCAGGCCGCCCTCAGGCCGCCCTCAGGCCGCCCTCAGGCCGCCCTCAGGCCGCCCTCAGGCCGGGCCCGCTCAGCGCCTCCTCCCGCCCCTCTCCGCAGGCTCGGCCTACTACGACAACGTGAGACCCCTGGCTTACCCCGACTCGGACGCCGTGCTCATCTGCTTCGACATCAGCCGCCCCGAGACCCTGGACAGCGTGCTCAAGAAGGTGAGGCCCCCGGTGCTGCGGCTGGCTTTGACATTGCTGTGATTCCTTGGGGGTGTGACAGCTTCCCTGGGGCCCTGACACCTTCCCCCGGGGCTTTGACCCCTTCCCCCTGGGGCTCTGACCCTTTCCCCGGGGCTTTGACCCCTTCCCCCTGGGCTCTGACCCCTTCCCCCAGGGCTCTGACACCTTCCCCGGGGCTCTGACACCTTCCCCCAGGGCTCTGACCCCTTCCCCTGGGGCTCTGACCCCTTCCCCGGGGCTCTGATACCTTCCCTGGGGCTCTGACCCCTTCCCCGGGGCTCTGTGTGTCCCTCAGGCAGTCCCTAATTAATGTAAGAGCCTAGCTTGCAACTCCGAGAATCTTTTATTAAAACGCAGCCTATCTCCAAGACAGAGCAGAGGCTGGGACCTTAAAATCTCTTAGGCAAACTAAAGGAAAAAGGGGGTCAGGATCTGGGGCTGGTTCTGGGGGTCAGGATCTGGGGCTGGGTTCTGGGGACTCTCCCAGGGCAGCAGGTTTTAGGGAGAGCTGGTTCAGGGTAAGGATCCAACAGGGGAAGTGGAACCAAGTGGGGGTTACAATATTGAAACCAATAAGGGAACAACCTAAGSAACTAAAAGGGTATTGAAGATTGGAGGGATTGATAGGGAACAGTCTGGAATAAGGGATGGGATAGGGAAATGACTGACAACTAAGTAAGGGAACAGGGAAGGGGGAGGGTTAAAACTTRGGAGCATAGTGGASTACAGAAGAAAGCACTTTAAATAAAAACACACTACAACACCCCAGCCCTCAGGCCTGCTGCTCTGCAGCATCCTGTGGGCTGTTGGTTCCTTTTCTTGTTCTTGCCAAGGTCAGGATGAATGATATGCAGGAAACATGAGTTTGGATTGGTGATTTATTATATACCTATTATTTATTATAGGTATATATATATATATTTTATATATATATAGGTAGAGTCAAGAGCCTGGCCAGGGCTCAAGCTCTAAACTGGAGTGATGTCCCTTTATACATTTTTTAAAACAAAGCTCTTGACCATAGCAGTTATGAAATGCTCAAGCAMCTAGAAAATAAAAGGAAGGATCCTRAAATGGCACATGTCTTTGAGATAATTATAAAAGAGATATTAAAGCATRTAAGATACAGAAAATCAGCAAATTCACATCATGTCATCAATATATCAGCACTAATCATCTTAGGAAGTTGAGATAACATCTTTCTAAACTATCATGTACTTATCTATTTACAGACTCGAGCCATRAGCTTTAAATAGCAAGCTAGAAAAAAGAGGCAAAATGGCCTCTACTAACTCTTCCAAGGTCTTYTAAGCACTATTTACCCAATAATGAGATGACACCTCTAGCATTGATGTTTTTGACCCAATGATGACCACTAAAGGTCTGCAATGCAGACCTTTTTCACCCAATTACAGAAAACCATCTAAAGCAAGGAAGAGGAAGGAAGAAGCTGAAAAGGACTTAGACAATGCCTTAAAGCCTCCATCTTGTTCTGTATATATTACTATATACTAAAATCTTAAAYCCTAAATTTTCCTCCCTGTGATATCATACACTTTTATTTAAATTACACACCATAATCTCAGTGCTATTCCATCAATGTTGGAAGCCTGTTCTAAGGCCTCAGGTTAAATGCAGTGGGTCAGTGCCTGTGAGCACAGAAAGCCCAAAATTGTCAGCTTTTAGGATTCCCACAGTGGGTCACTGCAGGGTCCCTGTGCCCTGAGGCTCCCAGCTCTGGCCCTGTGGCCAGGCCTTGGCTGGATTCATGTGCTCAGAGAGGGAAGATCAGGTGCTCTATGCTTGGTCTGTGCAGGAACCAAGACATTTCCATTGGAAAGGAGCCTAGTGAATGGTGAAGCTCATGGCAGCTTGCAGCATGTGTGTGTGGGGTCCCTCTGTGTTCCCCACACARATGTGGGGACAGAGAGAAATGCAGGGCATTTGTGCTGTTCTCCATTAAAACCTTGGAAAGTTTCACAGATCTCTGTTAGCAGAAGCACCAGTGATCATGGATTGCCTGCAGCAGCTGAGAARGAGCCCCTGGTGCCTGTTTCCAAGCAAGCAGAGTGCTCAGTTTTTTGGCTCTCCCCTCAGTTCAGCATCTGCATGGTAAAAAAGACAGCAATCAGTTCTCTCTATAGCTCGTCAGCAAAAATAATGAGCTGTGTTGCTGAATTTCAAGCCCATSAGATGAGATGGCACAATGCCACTGGCCTGGAGAGCAGGCAGGGCCCTAAGCCTGYCCCAGCAGGGCTGAGGGGCTGTGCTCTGCAGGAGCAGCTGGGGGTTTTCTACCTGCACCTTAGTCCCTTTCAGCAAAGCTGATATTCCAGCTGGCAGGTCCCTGAGAGCCTCACAGGGCTGGGGATSTGCTCTGGAGCACCCCTGGCTGGTCTGCAGTGGGTCACTTCTGGGAGGAGGTCCCACCACACAAGGCTTTCCTCTGAGATGAGGTGCACACAGCTCTGAGTGCTGCTGAGAGCAGTGAGGGTGAGTGGCTCCCTGCATCCCTTGGCTGTACCCTGCTGCCTTCCATGCACTTCAGGGAGCTGTGCTTCTGCTGTGCAGGAGAGCATCTGGCAGCTGCATCCTGTCCTGGGGGCAGCCTTGGCTGGCATCTCACTTGTGACACTCTCTGAGACACCAAAGCATGAAAAGCACCACAGAGCAGTGGCTCCCATGGCTGTTTTCAGAGAGCCCCAGGCTGCTGGGGCTGGAATGGCCACGGCCTGAACATGTCACATTGTACTGGCTGGCCTCTTGGCCTCTCCACGTTTTGCCAAATGTTGTGCCTCTTACTCAGCTGCTGGGAGGGCTGAGAAGTGGGTCTTTGTCTCAGGAGTGTCCTGGTGAGGGGACAAAGACTCCTTCAGATAAATTGGTCAATGGCTCAGTGTTGGCTCCCAGAGCAGGTCCCGGCTTCCAAGCAGGCTGGGTGGAGGGAGGGTGTTTCATGTGGACTCAAAGAATTCACTGCTCAGCTTGGGAGTCAGCAGAATAGTAATGCAAGTGAATCACTTGTACCTTAATGAACTGCAAACCCCTCAGTAATTAGGTGGGGCTGGGAGTTACTTGTGTCTCTGCACAGGCTTCATGTGAGTCCACCCTGCTCAGTGTGTGGCTTTCCCTGTTCAGCCTCACAGATGTTTTCAGTGCTGTTGGGCAATGTTTTTTTGATATGGTAACTTAAAATAAACCCTAAATCCCAGGAGATTTCTTAAGTGCCTCTGAGTAGATGCCTTGTTTCCTTTGGTGCAGGCTCACAGCCTTATGGCAGTGAGGAGAATTCCTAAGACACCGTGAAGYTGAAATGGGTTTTAGCTTGTGATATCAGGCAAATAAGGAAAATAACATTTCCTGTTCAAGCCTCAGGCAAAAGTTCAGCAGAGGAAATCTTTATTAATGCTGCCCTTCTGATGCCTGGGCTGCTGTACAGCATGTACAGATGAAGGGGCAGAGCCATCTGARGGAGTGCAAAGCAAGCAGCTCTGCCTTTCATGCAGAGCAAGTTTTCATGGAATGCTGCCTTGGTTCTGACAAGTCTTGATAGCAGGACAGGTTTTGGGCTCCCAGAGGTGTCAGTCATGCAGGAAGAGGGTCACAGACCTCTCCAGAGACTAGGGAGCCCTGTGCCACTACAGAAGTGCCAGGTGTGAACAGACCTTGTAACTCAAATCCAAATGTAAATTGGGGTGCTTGAATTGCAGCTCCWAAAGAACTGGATCTGTTCATTGAGAGGTTGTGTAGGCTTTTGGTGCTCTGTGGCTGCAGCACCACGATCTCCAGCATGCTGCCCATGGGTGTGCCTGARTCCTGGGGAGCCAATGTCCTTGGCAAGCAGGACCTGAAGATACCTAGGACAATCTCCTGATAGAAAATAAGATTTTTCATATTTTGTAGTTGCTTTGCTCTGAGACTCTGGTTGAGTGACATTTGGGTGCTTCTTGGCACTCCCTTCCCCGTGAGGTTGTGGACTTGGTGGCTTGGTTTTCTTTCTGCTTCTAATTGCCCAGGGTATATGCTTAACCAGCRGTTATCACAGCAGGAAATTGCTAATTCCAAGGGACTTTAGCTGGGGGTAATCTCTGTTTATCTGCTTCCTACTTCAGCACCACTAGATAAGTAACTGGGGCATTGATATGCTGATGGAACTGTGCAGGTCTCCCCCGGGGGAGGTGACAGGTGATGGATTTATTTACTGYTGCAGACACAGCTGACATCGGGCATTCACTTTGGGAGCTCTGAAAGGAGCCATTTGTATGAAGGACATGGATGTTTGCCCTGGCCTTCTCTTTCCATTGCTTCAATTCCTAATTTCCCTGCCTGTAGCTCTGCTCTGAATATCAGAATGTCTTTAACAGGTGGCTCCCAGTACTAAATACTGTGTGAGTGTGCAAAGAACTCCCCACTGTTGACACTGAAGTCCCAGATCTGAGCACCAGAGTGTGTGGCTGTTGTTTTTCCACAGCCAGGACTGGCCTCCCGTGGCCTTGAATGGGGCAGCTTTGCAGGGAGAGCATAAAATTGTGCAAGGGCTTCTCTGGCCTTGCCCGTGGCAGTCATTAAAGAGCTCAGATGTGCTAATCAGTGTTTGAACASTTGTGACACCCTGCCTGGAAAAGCCCCACCCACCAGAGCCTGTCCTTTCCTCCGCAGTGGCAAGGGGAGACGCAGGAGTTCTGCCCCAACGCGAAGATTGTGCTGGTGGGCTGCAAGCTGGACATGAGGACAGACCTCAACACCCTGCGGGAGCTCTCCAAGCAGCGCCTCATCCCCGTGACACATGAGCAGGTGTGTTTGGGGCAGTGCTCAGGGGGGAGAGCTGTGCTTTGTGACCCACTGCAGCCAGCTTAAATCGTGGCTCAGGGGTTTGGAGCTGCTCGTGTTCACACCACTCCTGTCCCCAGCTCTGGAAGACCCTCACTCATTCCTGATGCTCTGCTGAGTTAGCAGCCAAAAAATAATTCCTCAAAGCAGGGGGAAGTGACTGATTTGGCAAGTTGGACCAGCTAAAGKGGAGTGTTGTCCTTCTGCATCTCCTGTTTCAGTGCAGCTCTTTCTGCTCCCAGTGCTCTCCTGCCTGGGTTCTGTGTTAGGGCAGGGGGGAAGAAGCCACAGCTGGAGGCTGAGGGGCTGCTGCCAGTGGCCTCCAGTGGACCCAGCAATGTCCCCAGGCTGGCATCAGGCTCAGACTCAGGTGCAGGGGCAGCTGCACTCTGAGCTGCTGCCGTGCCTGGCTCTGTGCTGTGCAGARCAGGTGCCWGYCCAGGTGAGGGGGGTTGCCCAGRTGTCTCAGCTGCAGGGGTGGCACCRKRTGAATGACAAAGTGCCACTAACCCAGGGCCCAGTGGCTGGCAGCAAAARCTCTCTAACAGTTTAAAGTTAGAAAGTGTGTGTTTATTGTGAGGCCAGGCCTGCGGGATMGCTCCCAAATCCACACCTCARTTTACAGGTGATCACAGAGCCCCTTTTATTTACRAAAGTATTGAATACCCAAAACACAAACGCCTATCCATAACTCTGATTCCTCCCATTCCTCTCTTCATATGGTAATTAGCTGAAAAGCCATTAAACATGCGTGGCCAGCCCTTTGAAATGGGTCGGTGCTCCTTTTCATGGGGAGGGGTCTCAAAAGCGATGAAGWAAAGAAGTCTTCCTCATTCTGACCTTTCCAATGCAAATGTGATWAATGAACCCTTGGTAGAACTCCTATTTCCCATCTTCCTGACTGTTCAATGGGTTTCTGAACAGGAGAGGCCTACAATTGTCTTATGTTCCTAAAAGCTGTTTATCAGTTTCTCTATTCTTCATTATAAACCCAGCTGACTAAACATAAGCTTGACAATAATTCAGTTACTAGTTAACTACTTACTTTTAATTTTTGCCTAGTCTATCTGCCTGCTTTAAATAATTCTAGCAGAGCTTATTCCTAGCTAAAATCTAAACTCCTCTAAAACCTTTCATTCTCTAAAGCAGCAGCCTGGGCAGCAGTAAAACGAGCTGCTTTGGATTATTTACAGTCCCTGGTGTTGCTGTGCCTGGGATTTGGAGTAAAACACTCAGGGAAGGTTTCTGGTCTGGTTCTCAGAGGTTCTTTATTACCCCGAGCTCGGGGGATGAGAAAAGAGAGTGAAAAACCCCTCGCAGCCACTTAAATACCCCGGGGAAAACGGGGTCGGGCCCTCAGGGGATTGTCCCTCCCTGGTGGATGGGCAGGGGTCTCTCCATGGCCAAGAGAGGTCAGGGAGAGACAGAACCGAGGGGAGGGGATGCAATTTGGACTGAAGCAGGTAAGGAGAAGGAAAAGGGGAGGGGGAACAGGAATGGTCTGTGAGGATGACAAAAGCCTGTCGCACTGGTACACGAAAAGATGACATGACTCACTTGGACTTTCCAATGCAGAACAAAAGGGCAGTTTTATTTTTGACCTCGATATATATATAGATTTTTAACCACGACCAGGGATTGGACAATGAATCTCCAGCTCTCCAATCACACTGGTCAACCCAACAGTCCATCAAACCTCTCCTTCCTGGAGAAGGAATGCAAACAACCTAGACAGCTACAATAACATTTCACTATTTACATGAAACTCTGTGAAAAACTCTGTTAATCTGAATTTCTAAGCCTTCTGATAGTCTTCATATTTGTAGTCTGGAGGTTGTTTGTGTAACAGGTTTTCAATGTTTACATTCTTCCTCCTAGGAGGAGAAAGCTTGACAAGCACTTGTGTTAGCCAGTGTGATTGGAGAGGTGGAGACTTCATTCTCCAATCATTGACCAGGTGTATCTATATACCTGCAAGTCGTAAATAAACTCTCCTTTCCTGCATGTAAACGTGCTGTTATTTCGTGTAGCAGTGTGACAAAATGCAGGAGAACTGGAGCTCTCTACAGCAAACCAATGTGGTTATGCAGAAGCCACTTTATTGTTTACAATAAGCAACAGTTATAGATTCTAGTATGCATATTTGTGGGATTATGCATTATTTGATTAGATTTTCAGCCTTGTCTACGAGGCTGGCACACACCCCTTAAAGCACTTAATTAGTTAGAGTCTATCATCACACTGAGCTCACTTCTGTCTGAAGTTTGCATTCTTAGTAGTTAGTTTCTCAAACTCTTCGTACTTATTTTAGCCCTACCTTTACCTCAGTAGCCTTAGTGAATTCCTGAGGGTTTAAATAACAAAACTACAGGTGCTCTGATAAAATTACAAAGAGTTTAGATAGTACAGAGAATGACTTAACTCGTACAAACACATTACTACAACAAAACTCCACTACAAAAACGAAAGGCTTAGAGAAGAAGGGTGCCAAAATCCCAGCAGATGTGCTAACCTGGCTGCCTGTGGCTGCTGCTCTCTGTGCCCGCAGGGCAGCGCGCTGGCTCGGCAGATCGGGGCGGTGGCCTATGCTGAGTGCTCCTCCAAGGTGTCGGAGAACAGCGTGCGGGACGTGTTCCATGTGACCACGCTGGCCTCGGTCAACAGGGTGCACAAGAACCTGAAACGCAGCAACTCCAAGCGCGGACTGAAGCGGGCGTCACAGATGCCCGGCAGGACGGACTTACTGAGTGACACAGAGATCAGGAAAGACCGAGCCAAGAGCTGCTCCATCATGTGAAAAACGGGCTGTAAATAMCGCGTGTGTGTTTTGTCCATTTGTACAGTGACTGGCTGAGACGAGGGCACGGTGCTGGCTGCAGGAGCTGGCCTGCCTTTTCCAAAGCCTTTTTCTCAGTCTCTAGGGCTGGGCAAAGGTCCCAAGCTGCRAGCAGGGCTGCACGAATTGCCCTTGCACTGTGGAGACTTCAGGGCTGGCTGCTGCTGTGCAGATTGCTTGGGATGAAGGAACCACTTGGCAGAGGAGTGTTTGGGTGCTGGAAGGTCTGTGGAACAAAGTGAAAGGGAGCAATGCCACCCTCCTGGACCCACAGCCTGTACAGCTCACACAGTGTGGGGTGGGGCTGTGTGGGACCTGGCCTGGAGGGAGGAGGGGGATTTTGAGCAGCAGAGTGCAATCAGGAGAAGGAATTCTTCCCATCTTCCTTGAGAAGGGAAATTATGTGTGAGGTGATGCTGCCCTTGGCCAGGCTGGGCAGCAAAGTGCCATGGAAGGGGCAGGGCTGGGCCAGAGCTGGGAGGGAGGGCACCCTGGGAAGGAACCTCAGCCTAAGGAGATGCCACAGCAGTCCACCTCCTGCAAAGAAAATAGACAGATGTCTCTTTCCATGGTATTTTAGGTACTTGAATTGCATTTGAAATGCAGCAAAGTGGATCTGGCTCCAAGGGAGAGGTGTGTGCCAGTAGATGCATCCTGAGAATTGTGGTTCCCTTCAGCAAGCAAATGCCCCTGGGGAGCTCTGTGTGAGCTGCTGACATCTGGGCACTCCCTGGGCTCTCCCCTCTGTCCTGCACACACAGCTCCCAACAACAACTGCAATAACCATCCATATCCTGCTCCCCACCCATTTCCAGCTGCAGGTTGTGTTGCATGGTGCTGTGTTTGTCTGGTATAGATGAGAAAAATGACTTTATGCATATGTGCACCCTGTCTCTGCTGTGGCAGTGGGAGAGGAGGTGCTCCCTGCCCTTGTGCCTTGCTGTCTGGCCTCCTCCCAGCATCTCCCATTGCTTCTGCTGCCCTCTCTGAATGCCTTTGRTGACAGTATTAGCCTGGGCTTCATGTCACATGGACACTTCATGGAAAAATAGAATCTGCTCCATTGCCAGATCCAACTGTGTCTGTGGGCTACAGGAAAAATAAATCATCACTGGAAAATTCATGGTGCTCAGCTGTGTTCATTTTAAAGTCAAACCACGCATCCTCTCAAAATCTCTTACTGCCCAACTTATCTTTGTATCCTGATGTCTCTCTCTAGCTCTTGAAATATGCTTGTGCACACCCTTCAGTGAAAAACCCAGAGGACTTCTCTGCATGCATTCATTTTGGAGCTGAAACACCTGCCTTGARTAACCTCTCCCTGTGTCTCGACTCCTTAAATGTTGTGGAGCATTTGCAGGTTGTSTGTGCCTGATCCAGCAGCCTGAGCTGGCAGGAGCTGCCTCCTCACTACAGCAATAGCTTCTGACTCAATATTTTGTGTCTGCTCTCACACCCAGCTCTTAGACTGCAGCTGCATGGTGAAGGCATTTTGGGGAATGGGWGSTGYASATTTACCAGRACAAGCAAAGCTCCATCAGKGACTGGACACTTGTGCAGGTTGCCRGAGCATGAAAACACCCCTCTGCAGTGTGGGAGGAGGAAGYACTGAGCAAAGCAGTTTGTTCAGAACAACCCTCAGCATCCTGATGCTTTTCCTGCACTCTCTGGTTTCCCCAGAGCCTTTGCAAACATTGTTGAACAAAACCAGGTCCCTGCTTGGATCATAGCAGTCAGTGGATCACAAATTCATTGCCCACTCCTCATGAGCTGTTTGCAGTTGTTCTCACCATCCTCCTGTGACTTCCTTCTTTCCACCTACACCCAGCAAGTGCATCCCCTTTYACTGTGCTCTAGCATCTCTTAGGCTTTTGAATTTAATGTGGCAGTCTCTACAAAAGCAGTTTCTGGGTCACTGATCACTTTAAACTTGCAGTGGCTCTCCCTGAACTTGTCAGCTCACCCTAGAAGCAAATCCTTAGCTCCAGGATCTGTCCTGAGGGGCTGAGCAGGGCAGCACCCCCTCCCTGAGGGCTTTCACCACCCAAGGCTGAGCTCAGGGAGCTGTGGGAGCCTCAGCACTGCCTGCTCCAGTGCAGGGAGCTGTTCCTGCCTTGCTGGGGTGGGGAAAGCAGAAGGTGAGAGTTCATTGAGACCTKCAGCTCAGCAAGGCATTCATGGACAAGGTTAGTCACAGTCAGAGGAATCTCCAGTGCCCACTCTCACAAGATGCTCCCCAGGAAGGGAGGCAGGACATGGAACTCTGAATTGCCTCCATGCAGAGGCAGCTGCAGTCTCCATGGTTTTCCCTGTGCTTTCCACAGCCACGTGACATCTCCCCTGCACATCCAGGTGAAGCTGCAGTGCCATAAAGCAGCTGCTGTTTGRGGTTACACAAAAAYRATGGGATCTTCCTTGAAACCTTCTTGTTCTGGTCTCATTAATTTATTTTCTGTACTGGAGAGAAATGTCATTTCTACCCAGCTCACACCCCCCTCAGCACAGCTCTAACTGGCTGCAGCCTGTGCTATGAAAATAATGATATTGGAGTGAAAGTCATTTCTGCCCAGCTGCTTCCAGAACAGCCAAAAAATGACGAAAAAGAAATTGTATCAGCCAAAAAATTGTGCATTCTGCCAGAGTGAGCAGGACCAGACTCAGATGCAGACATGACCAGAGTAGGTTTGGACACAGAAATGAGCAGCCCACAAGGAGCTAATGAAAGCCAAAATGCAAATGCTGCCCCAGCTGAGCTGAACCCAAAGCATGCATCTGTTGTACACAACCCAGACATCGACTGCTTGAAGGCTTCTTTGAAGGCTTGGGCTTGTGGCTTCAGAGTGGGATTGAATTCTGGGCAAATGAGTGTCCCCATCCCCTTCTCTGCCCCTCCTCAGTGGATTCCAAGGCTGCTCTCTGCAGCCACAATTCAGCAAGCAGCTCAATATTCTGGCACTTGCTTCTCTGCCAGCTCTCTTGTCTATAAAGAGTGTTTGGACTCCCACAGTAGCTCATTTAACCAGACTTTTCAAAGGAGTTCCTCTCCCTCACTCGCCTTCTCTACAGAGGAATAAACAAGACAAAACAGGAAGCAAAATCAAAAGAAGAATAGAAAAAGGCAAAAAAAAATGGGAAAAAAAGTCTGAAGCAGGAGAGACACAATCACAGAACAAAGCAAATGAACCCATTGTTGGGTCCCTTGTCCTTCAAAGCAAGCCAGAGCCTGGTGGGAGAAGTTTGGGAGTCTTTTGTGTACATACATATATATATATATATATATATATATGTATATATATATATGGAGGAGTAGATAGAAAAGTAGTCAGTGAAAGTTCTGGGATCTTCCCCCTGTCAGCACAGGAACAGCTCCAAAGAACCTGCAGAAGTTAATGGCAGGTAATTTGGGATAAAAGCAAGCAGCAGTAGATGTGTGGGGGATGTGGCCATGGCCTTCACTCCCAAGCATCAGAGTTCCTGTTAAAAAGCACCAGGTGACCCAGCAATGTCATTCAGGGCTCCCACTGGATCTTGGGGGTGGGATTTTGGCTTCTGCAGCAGGGAAAGGATCCTGTGCCCAGCCCCAGGGCAGGCTGTGCCTGTGGGGTGCAGGGAGGGCACCCAGGGCACCTCCTCTGGGTGTAAGGCAGGGTCCAGCCCTCCTGGATGGGACAGGAACTGTCCTGGTTACAATTCATGGTCAGCTGGGGATGGAGTTTGCCTGGGAGATACCCTGGGCTCTGCATCACCCCTGGAGGGAAGCAGGTTCCCCAAAAGAACGACTCCAATCTCCAAAGGCAGCTGCTGGTGCCAGTTCCAGCTGTGCTCAGCTGGGAGTGCTGGGGCTGCTGAGAGCTGTTTGTGGCTCACACGGGGTGCAATCCCTGCTCCCTCCATCCCTGCTCCCTCCATCCCTGCCCGAATGCCAGCTGAACCTTCCCTGGCATGGGACAAGCCCTGGAGCCACAGGCACGGGCTGGAGGAGCTGCTGCTGCTGCTGCTGCAGAGCTCCAGAGGCACAAGGAGCTGCCAGGCTCGGGCAGATGAGTCAGCACAGGAAAGAGAGACACAAAAACAAAGCAGATGGGAGGAATGGAACTGACACATGAAACACACAGCGAGTGAGGAGGACTTGAGGCCCCTAATTAGTGCCTGCAGAAAAATTAATGAGCAACACTGCCAGTGCAGGTGTCCTGCCAAAGAAAGCATTSCCCATCCATGGGGAGCACTGAGCTCGCTGCCAGGGACAGCCAGCCCCTCTGGTCTGGGTCACAGCAGAAATTGYTCTGCTCCCAGGAGTGATAACTGGTTATCTGTGATAACTGGGGAGTCCTCCTGCAGCCCCAGTGCCTGTGCAGGGGCTGGGGGTGAATGCAGCAGTGCTGGTGCCCTGTGAGGGCAGGGAATGTGCTGGCAAAGGCCAGGGCAGAGCAGGGCTGAGTGATCTGAGGCAGCAGCAGGGCTCCTGCAGGGTCTGCAAGGCTTTGGCACTGGGTCACCAACTCCTCAATGGTCCTTTCAGTGGGTGGCTAACGAGAGATAATCACTCTGTGTGAGATGGCAAGAGAAAAACTCTTCTGACTCCAGCGTGGGCTCTGAGTGTTAACTAATGGACACCTTCCAAGTCAGGATAACATTACTGTGACAATTCCCTGTCAGCAATCCCATCTGTACTAACTGATCTGCTGTTTAATGTAATAGCTTTGACCATAATGAGTTTAAATTATTGAAAAGAAATATAGAAAGCCTTTATTAAAAATTAATAATGTCTTCCTGGTGTGTTATTTTAATAAAGCTCCGTGACCTGTGAGATTAACCATCAGGGGACCCAAGGGRAAAGGATGGAGAATGGGTGATCAGATGGAAAGAAATCAAAAGTAGTTAAGAAAGATTTCATTTCTTCTGCAACTGCAGCAACAGGGGTCTAAAACTGAATGTTTGATACACACACACACACACACACATATATATATATACACTGATACTCATGTAATCAAATATGTCATCCCCTGACTTCACCCATGTAGCTCTTTCTTGCAGATCTGATGTTTTTAGGCATTTTAGGCATTTCAGCTATTCTTCCAAYAGCAGAATGCATCTTTCTTCATGTATATTTTCAGTATATTTTGTAATGTTTATATCTACTCCCAGACTGTTTAGACTTCTACCCTTCCAGGAATGAAATGAGGTCACTTGCTCCAAATYCATCAGCCTCACAATTTTTGTTCTGATTTGACCTTGCAATTTCCAAACTCTATTTTTTAATTATGCATTTGTTAGTAATGGCAGGTGCCCCYTGTACCTCTGGATTAATACAGCCTCCTCCAGTTCTCCATGCTCTGGTGTGGGGCTCCTCCACAGGCTGTGCATAAAAAAGAGCCTAAGACAATGCCCTGAGTTCTCCATCTTGGCTCACACACACATTACTGTACACTAAAATCTTAAACCCAAAGTTTTTCACCCTGTGAGATCACACACTTCTAATCCAACTACACACCCACAGTCTCAGTGCTATYACTCAGTGTTGGAAGCCTGTTCTAAGGCCTCAAATGTTTTCTTGTGGGTCAGTGCCTGTGAGCACAGAAAACCCCAAATTGCCAGCTTTTATGATTCCAACAGCTGACCATTGCAAAGCCATGAATTTACCTTTAAAACACCCTCTAGATGTGTTTTCCATGCCTATTTCCATCTGCCCCAGTGCCCTATCTGCACCCTCTCAGTGTCTGGTAGTAAATGTTTGCTCTATACAGCTTCTCAAGCTGGGCTTTTCCGTTCCCACCTAGCCTACCCTAGGACTTAATTCTGGGTTTAAGGTCTCTAATTAGCCACCAGTAATTTGATATTTATATTAAAAATGTCGAATTTCTCTTTCAGARAGAAAGAAAGAACAGCAAGAAAGCTCTGCAGGCAAAAATAGGTGGAGGTTCCTACTCAGAGGATTCTTTTCAGGGGCTCCTCGAGTGCAGGACACTTCCCCCTGTGTGTGTCCCCTGCAGCCAGAGGAACACGCAAGCACAGAGATTCCAGGGCAGCTGCAGCCACAGGAATGAGGGTGTCAGGCACAGGACCAGTTTCACCTGTTCAGTGTTGAGATGCAGAGCAGGATCAGAGCTCCTGGAGGTGCTGAGGGGAGAAGGAACGTGGCAGGAGATGGTTTTGGTGAGTGGGAGCAGTGTTGGTGCTGCAGGGTGGGGCTGCAATTCCCACATTCATGTGGATGGGGAGGGAGCAGGGCAAGAATGCAGCATTGCTCCCAGCTCTCACCTTGAGCTTCCATGGTCATGAGAAACAGAAAATGTCAGGCAGAGCTGCCCAGCTCAGTGTGGATCTGAGGGCAGAAGCACAGAGGAGACACTGGGGCACCTGGAAATGGCCCTGCTTTGTTTTTCAGTGAGCAGGGTCTGCCTTTGTCTCAGTTCTTTCCTCCGGGCACATCAGTGCCCTGCTCTAATCAAGTGCTCAAACCCCCTCTGTAAGAAATGACAAAAAACCCCCTGATCCAAGGGGAAACTGAGCTCAGCTGAACCACCTGGCTTTTCCATGTGTTTACTCTGACCCCAGCTGATTTCTACAGCTGTCAATTAATCACCTTATTTCATTTAATCAATCAACCCATTGTAATCAATTGAAATGTATGTATGTATGCAAAATGGCAAATGCTGCACTCAGAAAAGGCCTCAGGGGAACGTGCTGTCAGCAGCCCTGCTCTGCAAAGCTTGTTTCATTTATATCAACGAATAAATACAAATGCTGAGGACTTCAGGACCTGAATATTAATGCAGGTAATTAAACATGTTTTTTTCTGGCAGATGACTTCATGCCAGGCCCTGGCCTGGAGAGGCTCCATGAACAGAACCTCCTCCCTGAGCCTCTTGCCTGCATGAATAAATTCTTGGCCCTTGATTTATCCCCACAGAAAGGTGGGAAGGGGAGGCACAAAGGCCATTGTTAGCAAGGACAATCACATGCAAGACACAGATAAAATTTCCTCCTTTTTCACTGTGCTTGTTAATACCAAGGCCATGGAACAAGCCCAGCGTGGTGGTTTGAAATTGGAACTGAGCCTGAAACAATGTTCCTGCTTGTTGCAGACAGGGARAAGATTTTATAAAAGAAAGGCTTAATGAAATTGCCAAAGTTAGCCTGTCACTTCTTCTAAGTGTAGTTTGCAAGTTCCCATAGCAAACAGTCTTGGAAATGAGAGTTTGTTAACACACCAAAGTATTCTTGGGTGACAAACACRTGCACCTGTAATAACAAGGGATCTGTCCCATGAGAATCAGTAGAAAAAAGTGTGTAAACTAACTAAAAATACAGAACTTTGATAGATAYGCAAAGTACCAATGAACCAAGTGTATTGTCAGCCAATAAATCTGACACAGTGCCTTCTGATAATCCTGTAAAATCTGTTCTGTACAGGAAAGAGTCAGCTTTTTCTGCATGAAGAAAATGGAGTCTTGGCTGAGTGATTCCAGCACCTGCTGCCTGTAGCTCTGCCGTTCATGGACAGGGCTGTGAGCAGGTGGCAGAGCAGCCCCCAGCCCTCTGCAGCTCACCCTGGGAACCCTTCCCAAGCAAATCTCACCCAGTGGGAGTCAGCAGCTCTGGGCTTGGAGTTCTGRTGTGACACYTYCACTGCAGCCYGCAGCAGTGAYCCTGGGTGAGAGGAGCCAYCCAGGCTTGGGCTGCTTTGTTACAATCCTCTGTAACTGTGGAGAGTTAAAGAAATACCCTAAAGGCCAGGGTAAGTCTGTCTTTACCCTGTTTTCCCCAACCCAGACTGATTCCCAGCTCCTTGGCTCTCCTTCCCAACAGCAAAAAGCATTTTCCTTGCTCTGGGAGCAGGGCAGGGCAAACTCCAACCCCTGTAGTCTGGGTGCTAGAGTCAAATGAGGATTAAGAAGGGGTCAGTGGTTTTCAGAAAGCTGTATGGTGATCAGCAAATTAATGAGCTGCTCCCACAACCCTGAGCTCTCAGTGCAGGGCTCTGCCAGCAGAGCTTTGATTAGTATTGCCAGCACACACTTGCACAGATGCAGGGCTGGTTGCTGGGCTAAGGGGTTGAGACAATTCAGTCTCCTTTCCCCTTTCTCTGCAAGTCTCAAGAGAAATATTAGCTGCAAGACTCACCACACAAACTTCCTGTCCTGGTTTAGGGCAAATTTGGGAGGAAACCTCCAAATGGGGTCCCTCTGGGAAGCAAACCCAAACGGCCCCTCCCCCTATTGGCCTGGAAGGAAAAAAATCTCCTTAAAGATAAGTGGAAAAAACTCTTTGTTTAACAAACAAAGTGCCTACAAACATAAAAATTAATACTATGAAACAATAAAACCTGGCAAAATTGAGAAAGTCCTTGCATGGCAAGTCACCCTAGGACACCTCTCCTAAACTGACTTTCTATGATCACATAGAAACTTTAATTTATAAGTTAAAATTAATATTCCTGATCTTGGCTGTTCTCAAGGAATGGGTACAGGTATGATGCTCTAAATGTCCTGCACCCCTTTTAGGGAATAGCACTGAGTTTTCTCCCTGCAGCAAGGGAAAATAGGTTTTCTTCAGTTGCTAATCTAGAGAAAAAGTCTGGCAAGGCAAAAGGGCAATGGGATTGGGTACATGAGCTATAAAAACTTAGTTGCCCAGAGCAGCACCAGGAAAGCAGCTTTCCCACAATCAGCCTCTGAAGTTGTGTGTGTCACAGCCCCCCCAGTCCAAGGAAAGGCTCTGGTTCCCTGCCTTGACAAATAACCACAATCACCAGGTGAGAAACAGGCTGTGGAAAACTCTTTCATGTTTTTCYTCACCCACACTTGGTTCCAGCCATGATGACAGCCTGTCAGTACTTGGTGCCTGGTGAGGYTTCCTCTTCCTCTGAAGTATAAACTTTTGATCTGTGTTTTTTAATCCTGAACTGGTTTGAGGTGTTTCTCTCACCAGTACCGATGTTTTTTTCTGTAAGAGATTTCTTAAGCTCAAATAAAGCCTCAGTAAATCAAAATCTTTCAAGCCAGGAATGAGAAATATGTGAGAGTGCAAGCAGGAGAGGAAAGCTTCCACACACCTCCTAAGAAAGTTTCTGGAGAGGTTCTTAYGAATAGGGGAAAATGAACAAAGGAATGAAGAGCTCATGGGAAATGGCTGACCCAGCATCCCTGCAGGAGTATAAATAGCTGCCCTGATTCCCTGCATTCCCTCTGGACCACTCTGCCCTTTGTCAGATCTTGCCTGGTGAGTGCTTGAGAAGGATCTTGGCAGCAGCTCTGCCAGCTTCAAGAGAGGCTCCTTCTTAACTTRGGGATTTCTTCCTTTTCTGCACCTTTGCAGCCGAGAGCTCGGGCTGCTGGAGCCTGCTCTGAGCAGAGCTGTGAGCTGAGCACTGCCACCAGCTGGAGCTGAAATGCTCTCACCCGGCCTCCTCGTGACATTTCAGCAGCATCCACCAGCAGGACACAGCCACACGCTGGTGGCTTTTTTATCTCTGGCTTGCCCTTCAGCTTGTGAGGGTTTTSTGGCACAGTGGGACACGTCTGCCTTTCCAACACGACACGGGTTCAGTGGCAGTCAGAGCTCCCCAGGGCAGGGCACTGCTCTGATGTTGGAGCCTGCTGTGCAGGTGTGTGCTCAGCAGGCAGCTGGGAAAGCCCTGCACACACCTGCAAGGCACCTGCATGAAATGCTTTGCAATGAAGCAGCATTCATTGGGACTTCTGGACTTTCTGGTTCACAGGGCAGGGAATTTTGGAGGTTGCACAGTCTCAGGTTTCATGGGCTGATCCAGGCCGGGATTGAGAGCTGCCAGAGCAGGTGATAAATGAGGTGAGTGCAGGGACTGCCTCCTGTCAGGGGAAATGCAGCACAGGGAGCTGGGACAGCTGCTTCTCCAGAGGAGGAAGAATTACCTGGGCACCTACTCAAGKTTTKGCATGGYTCARCAGCTCCAGGGAAGCCAGCTCTCACACTGTACCATCCCCACAGGGAGTAGAAGCAAAGAACTATTTCTCTGTACAGCTTGATCCAACTGAGCACAGCCTTTCTTTTGGGCTTTTCACCCAAAAATTAGGTACTGACTTGGGGAAGAGAAAAAAAAAATCCAGTAAGACCAAAGGTTGTAAATCACTAAAAAAAACCCCAAAACAACTCTATCAAAGGTTTCTCCTGCAACCTTTTGATTTCTGACAATGTCAATACTGGGATTGTTCTCTGCAGCTGGGTTAAGGCATGAGGATGTCACCCCAACATGCAAAGCCCACGCCAGGACAGGTGACTGCCTTGAATTCTGCTCAGGACTTCAACCTCTCCTGAGTGCTGCAGGAGTTAGCAGGGATGGTATTGAGCAAGGAGGAAGAGAGAGCCTGGCTGCTGCTCTGAAGGTGTGATTGTGTCACATCCTGCTTGAGGGAAGACTTGGTGTTCTGCTGAAAACCTGAAATTCACAGTAAATCGCCTCCAGGCAGAGCAGTTTTATTTGAATAAGGGGAGAGAGGCCACCAGGGCACAGCTTGTGGGGTTTTCTCTCTTGGGGTTTCAGAGGGCTCAGCCTCCCTTTTATCCCATGCGCTGGCTGCACATTGCCTTCTTTTCCCATTGCTGAGGCACCAGGAAGGTGCAGCCTTCCCGAACCACCTGCCCCATATCCCCCTTGAACCTGACATTTTACCCCAAAGTACAGAAACTCAGCCTTGTGCTGCCCCTTGCCTGTGTCAGAAATCAAACCGGGCTCTGTCACAACCCTCCTGCTCTGTGACAGCCCGGGCCCGGGCAGGGAGGCCGGGTGTCACCAGGGGATTTCGGGGGCTGAAGTCCCTTTAGGGGGAGAAATAAATGAGAGAGGGGCACGATCTGGTGACTCGAAAAGAACCACTTTAGTAAGAAGCAAAACAACAATTAGCAAACGGAGCTCAGGGTGGGGCACAGCAAAAACGTGAGGGCCGGGGGTGAGGGGGGGGGGTTTACAGTAACTTCTATAGGGTAGGAAAGGGCGGAGTCTGAGGGCGGGAACCAATCGGGAGAGAGGATTAGGAATATGCAAATTACTGCGGCAAAAAGTAACCAATGGTAACACGAGGCACAGAGAACTTTCTGGTCTAATCTACATCGGGAGCTCCCATGAGGCCTTGCGGGTGGGAGTTCTCTCRCCCTGACCCGGGGTTTTTGGCACGGCCTCACCTCTCGAGGCTTTCCTCAAACCCAATCCAGAAATACAAACGCCCTTCTCAGGGATGTTAACACCCACCTCTCACCCATTGAGTACTTGCAAAGACATCAGCACACATCTTCCCTATGTGTTGTTGCCTCAAAGGAGTAAATTCCTCTCCTTAGGTTTAGGAGCTAGTTAAGCAATTAACAGCWTAGAGAGAAGACTAAATAAAAATTCAATGTCCCTCCTGTAGCTGTGAAAGCCCAGGCAGAGTGAAGCCTGGCCTGAGCAGGATGTCAGGGTGCCAYGGTTGTGTCCTCCACGTTCCTCCTGCAGCTGCTGCATCACACACAGCAGAGCTTGGCTCACTCCAATTCCACCCATGCAGCTGCATGGAAAAAAGCTTTTGAGCTGCAAACCCAGAACAGTTTTAAACACAGATGTGGTACGTGATGGCAAAGCCTCAGGCAAGCCCAGCAGGCAGCAGCCTTTGCTGGGTTTGCTCCCTCCCTCCGTGGATGGCTGCTGAGGGCAGTGTGGAGCCCACCACAGCTGCAGCCTGCACTCACCTCAACTTCCCACCTGCAAAGTGTCACAAATGAGCAGAGAAATGGAGCTTGAGCCTGACACAGAGTGGTGTGAAATTCCAGGTGCTGCAGCTTTATTGCCAAAGCTGGAAATCTGACTGGAGAGGTGCAGATGGGTTCCAGGGCTGAGGCCTCATCAGCTCCCCTCACACTGCCTGCTCCTCTGGAAGCACATCTGGGCTGTAGCTGCTTGGTGGTCATTTCACTTCATTCAAATCTTACATGAGATGGAGATCACTACAAAGATTCACAGATAACACTTTACAGAACGTGAGTTTCCACAGATCTGATCACCTCCAAGGAGGAGCAGCACCGTGGGTGTCACTCCTGCAGAGAATTATCCAGCTGGAGCTGGTACCTGACCTGATAGAAAGAATCTTTGCATCGATTTCTGGGGGACAATTTCACAATGGCCAAAGCAAACCAGTTGTGCTTGGCCTTTTCCTTGCATCTAACAGGCAGTGTTTAGTCACTGCCTCCAGCTATGCTTTGAAATGCAGATTATAAAATACCCACTGCCAGCATGGGCTGTGGAGATAAGAGCAGCATCAGGCTGGAAGTGAGGCAGTGCTGAGCAGCCTGCTACTTGTGGAATATTGTCACACAGAAGGAAACAGCAGCTGAGCAAATGCTTCCAGCTCTCASCCTGCCAGCAGCAATGCTTGATCAGCCTACCTGCACTTGGCAGCTGCAAGAGAGCTGATAACAYGTTCACTTCTCAGGTTGATAGCAATTGCAATTCTGATTGCATCTCTGACATTCTCATTTCTCTAGTTTCCACTTCTTTCCCCATTTCAGGAGGTTGGACCAAGGTATTTTTTCACAGAGACAGAGGGACTGGTTCACATAAAAGCTAAACAGGTAAATACTTGGCAAAATAATTTTATTTCTTTAGTGCATTCAAATATTTATAAACATACTTTGTGTAACTTCTAAGACAGCAGCATCAGAAAAAAATATCTCTGAAATTAGCTACATTTTTCTTTTTAAACAAGCAGTTCTGCTCTCAAAGTACAAAATTAGGCATGAAACTGAATTGCTTGGCAACAGAAACAAGCAAGATAATGTCTTTCATAAAAATCCAATTTCTTTGCAGCCTCCTTTTGCAAGCAAGGACTGTTAGAAGCAGATTCTTATTGGGCTTATCATGGGTCACCTGGATACTAAAATGCATCTATCCATTATCCTCTCACAGTGCCACTTGTCAGAAATCAGCCTGGCAGCACTGGTACAGGTTCCTGGTTTTAGTCCTTGCCTTCTGTTTGAACTCAGTCACTGCCTTTCTGGGGACCATACCTGTGGTCAGTGCTTCTGGGTGAGCTGGCACTTTGATGCACAACAGGAAAGCTGTTTGTAGAGTTTTCAACATCACCATAATCAATCAGTGGCCAAGGCTGGTGCATTAACAATCACACAGCAGTATTCAGGGTTGGYGTTTAGGCAAAATGAAAATATGGAGGTTACTCCAGAGTGCAGGCAGGTTTTAATTYAAACCCTGAGCCCAATATTACTCTTTTAAATAACTGCCTCCAAAATGTCCCCAAGTATCTAAACAGAAACTGGCTGCAGTGGCAAATAACAGATCACCCTTTCTCTGAGCAGGCCATATATTACATTTTCTAACTTTTAAAATCCGYTTAACATTTATAATCTCATAGCCCTTTAAGTGAACATAAAGCTTTAAAGAACAGTGGGTAATCCCACCTCCAGTGTTGCTTAAGTGATGTTATTGTTCATCAGAGCAGCTGTTGACCCTCAGGACAGGAGGTAAGCACTGAACTCCTGGCACTCATAGCAAGCCACGCTGTCCAGGACCCACTCCCGAGTTACCACAGCAACGCTGCTGTGCTGCTGCAGTGCTGCAAGAGAGACACAAATCAATGGTGCAGCTCCTACCAGGGAGCCCAAACAGGCTGCAGGTGAGCCCACTGATGCCTTGCAGAATAAGCTGGTGGATTTATCTGGCACACTTTAAAAACCTTGATAAAAGCAGAAGTGTAAAAGCAGAGATGTGCAGCACTGCTCCCCTCAGCAAGGCAGGTAACAGAGAAGAGCTCTCTGGCAATTGGCCAAGCAGGGAGCAGTGAACACCACAAAATAATCACTAAAAACAAAAACACAGTTGTTGTCTTTTAATTTAGGATCTCAGTGACAGAGCTTTGCCCAGACACACTGAGGATGTGACAAGCAATGAGTCTCATYAAGACAGAAGCAACAGAAAAATTAATGAAGTGTTTTTAGATTGTTCTTCCTCGTTCCAGGATTGTTTTCTCATTTTTCCAGTRCCATGGAAACAGCTGGGTTTTTTACATCATCAGCCTGCTCCACTGTTTTTCTGGACTTCACTGTAGCCTAAGAAGCTCCCATTCCCTTCCAGAACCCCCTATCTCTGTCAGTCTGGAGCACTTSCACTTTCAAAGCCTCATGGTTTCTCCTGAGCATTTTGCTTAAGAGAAAAAAAAAAAGCAAAACTCCATCTGTGAAGGCTTTTTAACATGACCTTTTCAGACCAAGGGARTCTTGTTCCATCTGAGGCTTTCTCCTACATCTTACTGGTCCTCCAAGGACACCCTTCCCTACCTTTTAAAAACCATTCAATTGGAAAAGTTTCTGTAAAGCTGATGATACACAGAGGACAACTGAGGCAACAGCTTTCATCTGCCAGAGAAGCTTTGTAAGAGTACTGCTGGTTCTTAAAACAGTGTAGTTTGTCCTTCTAAATTTTTCTTACAAGACATACTTCCATCTCCAGGTGCAGTAGAGTTYTGATTTCTCTGCAGCCCTCTGACATTTAGCTATTAAAAGGACTTGATGTGTAGCAGAAAGCAGCTGAGGACAGTGTTGCCTTACCTCCATAATCCACATTTTCCTTCCAAGCATCTGGCTGCACCACCACAACAGCAGTAGAATTCTAGGATTTTAAGATAAAAAATAAAAGTGTAATTGTTGTCTGTCTTTACATAATTCTCATTCTCATGTCTATGTACAGAGAGGAATAACTGGGCTAACTGTGCTTCAGAGCACCACTTCAGAGAGGAACTGAAGAAGTAGCAGAGGGAGGAACATTAGTTTTCTATTTTAAAAAATTATTTCTATTATTTGTTTTATTTTCTGTTTTCAGACATGAGCTCCTAAGATTCTTCTGTGATTTCTCTCCAGAAGTGCTGTGACTACACTCAGTCACTAAAAGGCTTTAGGAGCTCCAAAGGGAGGCTCAGTGCTGATTTCAAGAGCAATTAGTGACCAATATTAATCATTCCTCATCTAGAAGGGAGCCAGTGAAGGCTGGCCAGAGCCAGGGGCACTGCCAGGCTCCTGCAGACAGCTCTGGGAACTGGGGGAGAATAAAAACCCCTCAGCACTTACTGCAGTGTGTGTGAACAGGTCAGGCTGCTCCACCACACAGGCACCACACAGCTCCAGCATCCACTGCAGCTGCTCTGCAGAAATCAGATGGAATCAGTCAGTTAGCAGTGTTTGAGATCACATTGAAGCTGACACTATTCCCTAAGCCCTKGTGTTTGTTCCAATTCACAAAGCACCAGAATTTGAAAGAGCCTCAGTAGGAAAAGTCCTTTACTTTCAAACCTGCTAAGGAACATCAGCTCCCTCCTCCCTCAGCTCCAGACAGCTCTGCACAAAACAAACCCTGCAAAAGCACTGCAACAAATGCTCAAAACCTAAAAAATCACAACTTATTTCCTCTTATCATAAGGTAAGATGTAAAATGAAAATTAAAACTTAGAACTGTGGTTATTTCTCATTAACAGAAGTAGCCACAGTACTTAATTTGCACCAATTTGTTGACTTGGTAGTGATAAGATGAAGTCTCTCAAGTGTAAGAGCAGCAGGTGAAAGCACTGCATCCTTGGTAGCAATCATTGTAAATGTCAAGAAACCTGAATATTTTTCACCCAGTTAAAGTCAAATTTTCACCCAGCCAGAAACTGGACAAATCAGAAAGCATCTGCTGAATAAATCACAAAAAATGGGAATCCAGGTACAAATATTCTAAGTAGAAAAATTATAGATGAAATTTTCAAAARCTTGTGACATACTTCATTAAATTTTAAAAGTAAAAAATGAAGCTATCCTGAGCAGCTTTTCCTTTGTATATTAACTTCTAGCTTTGTCACTTTTAACACCTGCTCCTGCAGACAGAAGGCTACAATAAAGATGTGTCAGCTGCTAGAAAAAGGGTACTTAGGAACTAAGACAGAAGAAAAAATGCTCAAATACAAGTGATCAAGAGCATCAATAACAATTACCAGGCAGCATGACACTAATGCTTTTCCTCCAGAGCTAGAGAATCAGAGATAAACTAGATAAAAGGCCTAGTTTGAAATGCAGCAAAATTGCCAGGGGGTTGTCTGAGGACATCCAAATAGAAGAGAAAACCATTTCCACTCCACTTGGAGATAGAACTGGAGAGAATTATTAAACTACACTTCACCCCATGTAGGTATTTTACAAGTTTCAGAGGAAAAGAGGTAAAAAATTATCCAAGAAGAGGTCAAATACAAAATTCTGGTGAATGCACAGTGCCCCTCCAAGTATTTTTCATGTTAACCATTCATCCAACTGCACTAAAATGAATAAAAATGAAACTACTACACCTGTAGTCATATCAGTGAAAGGRCCACAGCAGCAGATCTCAAAGCCTTTAAAGATCTGAAAAGCAAGGAACATGTTAGAGCTCATATGGGGTTTTTAAAGCACAAAGCTTTAAATGCTGTTTTCATTGCACTTYCAGGGCTTGTKACCAAGTTGTGACTATTTCACAAAGCATTTYCAAAGCTCTTTGCAACCTCCAAACCAAAAGGATATTAAAGACATTCTATATATTTTATAAAGAGCATTCACTCCAAGCTCAGTGAGCCCCTTCAGAGTATYTGCTCTGGTGACAGAGCTCACCTTTCATGGATAAAAATGCTTGATTTGTACAACTCTGTGTGCACAGAACAGCAGAGAGAGACTGGAAGGAGTTCAGAAACTGAGACACATATGTGAAACAGCAGAGTTTGCATCCCTGGTGTTCCTGTACCTTTTCAGTCAGGGCCTGTCTGGCCCTCTTAGGACCTTGATGGTTTCTCCCATTGATGACATCTCCTCTGACTTCAAAGTTCTCCTGGAGCAAAACAGAAGCAAGGAATCAGGAGTCAGGCACTGAGAACACTTCCCTGCCAGAGYTCTGCTTCAAAACAGGAAGATGTCAGGTTTCAGAACTGAAAATCTATGAGTGTGTTCAGAATATGAGTTAAAAAGGCTTGGCAAGAGAAATGTTGGAGTAATGAGAGCCCTGCAGCACCAGGCAAATTTTAAAGMAACAAATGACAGTCAAACTGCAGGGTAATGCAGCAAATGAAATAAAAGAAGCAGCACACTCCAAGACTATGATTGTCTTATCAGTAAAGGCTTATTTGATARAAATTATCTGCACATAACATCATTTCCTTAAGCAAAGGATAGATCTTTTGCTCTRTGCTATAATCTATTAATATTTTAATGAATGTTCCTATTGATATTGTCTATAATCTGTTAAAAAGAATAGGGACTCATTATGTTTTCAACATCAATGAATGCATAGGGCCTAAGTGTGGCTTTTGGTTCCAGCATTTGGTAAAAGAAAGAGCTGAAATTCCATATTAAATGTTTAGACAATATCTGAGGTAACTGCTAAGACCATCAGGAAGTGCATTACTTCACCATTTGACATTTCACTCAAGATAAAAAACCTACCTCATCCAGTATCCTTCCTTCTTTGAAAGACTGAATTATCCCTAAATAAAAAGAGCAGAACAAGAAGTCATTTTATCCAGCAAAATGGTTATTCCACTACCAGTGCTCTGACCTCATTGCTATAATAAATTGAAGGTATTTGTACTAAAGGAACACAGTGTAACACTGAAAGTACTTAAAGAATTTTTTACCATTTATAGATAACATTAATTTTACACTAATTGATGCCATGCACTGCAAAGATTTAACCTAAGAGGTACAAGAGGCTTTTACCATAGTGGGGAGCAATCTGAAAGCAGGAAAAATATTCACAAGAGTAAGAAGCTTAATACTTGTTTGTGCTTAATTTTAATTTCAAGTATTTAGAAGAAACACTGCAAAATATCACATGGCAAGACATGAAGAGATCTTTTTCTTTACTGACACAAGTGAGGACTGCACTGATGGTAGAAGAGCAAGGAGCAGTTGTACATACACTGGTAACTAACCACCCATTTTCCTCCTGCAATGCCCAGGAAATACTTCAGGGTCCTTTCACAYACCAGCTCCTCATCTGCAGAGCAAACAACAGTGAGAGCTCTTTCAGTTTTCCCATTAGCAAAAAAAAACCACAGGTCAGGGTATTTGTATGTAAAAGCAAACAGTTTTTGCTAAGTGCAGCAGCAAAATATCAAAGCTGTACAATGGTTCCAAAAATCTCCTCTCTGATCTACTGAACTGAAGGAAATGAGCAGAAATKAATCACCTGTACCACTTTGTGAGCCCCCTTTTTAATAAATCAGTAAAGATAAGAGGCAAGAAAAGCCATGACTTCTTTGGGAACTATCTTTGTTTCCTTCTGGTTGGTTCTGAACTACTTCACACCAGCTGTCARCAGCTGGAAATTACCCAAGCAGCTGGAGAAACAAATAGCAAGTAACAATAACACAAGGGAAAACTGCCCTCACACTGAYTGAAATGGAATGAGAAAACTCACAAGATTAAACAAAAAACAATCAATACCTTTTCCTCAAACTTACTAAATTTATTGCTGACCTGTCTGTTGTTTAAACTAAAGGTAAAATTCCATAAGATCAAGAGAGGATTTGGTGCCCTGGCTCCCAACAAACCTGTTTTCATTATGACATGGGTTGTCCCTTCAGTAATTTGATTTGATAAAGTGCTCTGAGTTTTTTTCACAAACTTCTGRACCACCAACTGAAAAGTAGCAAAGAAAATAATAGTTAGCAACAGTTTTAAACCCCCCAACAGCCTCAGTTTGTAGAAGCATAATGTAATGGAATAGTTACAGCAACAGTTCTATGTTGGCCCACAGAATGCTCATTTCCTTAAGTTGTTTTGGCACCATTCAACAGACCAAAGTAATGCAGAGCTCTTGGTGTGTGTTTTACAACCCAAAAGCCAAATTCTCCTGGAAGCTGAGTGTAGAAACACATTCTCACAGTTTTAGGAGTGATGAAGTTTGACTTAAGCTGCTGCATTACTCACCTGCAATTCCAGTTCTATTATACTTGGAGATCTCTCTGCTGAGGACTGTAATAATCAGGAATTATTAACCAGTGATCTCAGAATCCTGGAATTTACTTACATGCTCACTGTGATTCAGACCTGATGCCACAATTGACATTTCTCTCCTCTTGGTCACCACTGGACTTGGAGCATTTTCTTTCCCAGGTGCATTGTGCAGAACAGGTACAGGGACACATTCACTTCTCTTKAATTTCTGTCCTGGGCCACAGCTTTTACCAGTATTCTGAGCTACACCAGTCCCATCTGTGCCTTCTGCAGCTTGAGGGGTAAAAAGCCTTACAGAGGAGGAAGAGTTGTCTGGACTCTGGGTCCCATTYCCAAAAAGATCTGATGAGGCAGAGGCACTGTTCTGCCTGGTCCCAGATTTCTGCTCCTCTGCATTTGCTGAAGAAAAAGCAAAATTACTCCTTGAGAAAACTGCATCTCTTTCTTGYAGTCATGGTAGAAGGTTGGAGCTCTCTGTTTAAGGTTTAAATTCTGCAGTTACTTCCCCTTCTCATGTGTTTATTACTTCATCTTTGCCTCTATCATTATTTTTTCCTGATCTAAAGGCAAGACACCAGAACACCTGAGGAACTTTTAGCAGTTTATTTGCCAAAGTGTCTGAATTTAGAAGTGAGGCAGAAAAACTGCTGTCCCAGCCCATTGGATGGGCAGCCATGCAGCTGGGTACCAAACAAAGCAGTGACACCTTTTAAAAATGGCCAGGAACACACAAATTAAAATCTTTCATTTACAGGAAAAAGTTGTATCTTGCTGATATGTAAAAACATGAAAAGAACAGGAGAAATCCACCAGAAATCAAAATGCATTGGGTTTTTCTTACCTGCTTCAAGCTGGCACTGCCTGTGTTCTTGCACTGCTTCCTGCACAGGTTTTGTCTTTGCACAGGGAGTTTTGTTCCTGTCACACTCAGGGCCCTTCTCCACATCTGATCTCTTTGTTACAGAGGACTTRGAAGATGGAAGCAACAATTCTGGAGACCTTGAGAGAGAGAAATTGATTTTAATACCCTGTTTGCTCTTTTAAGTGTAAGAAAAATGTAGCAACAGTAAAACTATTGTAATTCCCAGAAGCTCAGAGATACTTAAGGGTTTTTTTTAATAAAAATTTAGAAATAAACACTAAAAACCACCAAAACTCCAAACAAAACAATTGACCTGTTTTTTTCTTCTCTCTTTTGACCCATTTCAAATGCTCCTTCAGTACTGGAATGTGGCAGCTCCCTCTGGACAGGTAAAACTTCACAGCTCTGACTCCCATTCTGCTTTAGCACTGCTTCAAGTGCAGCCATTTCTTGCTGAAGTTTTTTCAGGCTATTTTGCATAGCATTCTTTTGCTGCAGAGGARGCACAAGAATGCCAACAAAAGGATTAATTTCTTTAACAAACACTTGGAAATTAGAAATACTAAAATAGTTTTGAATGAAGTTTTTGCCACGTGTCCAAAAGGTGACTGTGGTGCTTTAACAAATAGTGCACACATCCCACATCAGAGGCAAAAACACCCAAACAGCCACACACTCCTCTGGCCATGTTATTTCAGTTTAGATGTCTCAGGGTTTAATCAATCAGGAAACAACACAACTCCTGCACAAATTCATTTGAAAGRAATTTTGTCCTAACTCCATAAGTAGCTCAGTCCATGATGTTCAYTATTAAATTTAAATTGAAATTTCATTTTCCACCTAAACTAAAAGCCCCAAAGATCATTTAAAGGACTAAAACATTTCATGTTTTATGTTCCCCCTCAAAAATTACATTACATGATCAAACACATGCCATAGGCAGATCYTCATAAGAACAGCTCAGGGTTTCAAAGAACCTTTTTAAAAACCTTTTTARAAACCCAAACCCTTCCCTTACAWGARGAARCAATTTCCACAGAACTSAATATTCCATTTGTAGCTCCAGCACTGGCACCATGTGGAGCCTCTTTGTTACTGAAGCCATAAAAACTCCAAAGCAAACAGAAAACCATCCCCACAACCCCAAATCCCCCTCCCACACTGCCATGAACCCCTTCAGCCTGGGAATTCCCACTCTCTCCATCCCTGAAGCTGCAGTGGGAAGCAATGTCCTGCCAGCTGACTGCATTTCACACTGATGCTGTGAACAGAAGCACCCATAAAGCACAAAAAWTWAAWTYMMYTTKSTTTT
>CADDXX010000657.1:126857-156685 GCA_902810485.1 Alauda arvensis
GGSMAARRAAAAMCCCAAAACAAAATAAAAAACCTTCAAYTGAACCCCAAAATCACCCAATACATAAAGTCAGGCCACTGAGCAGCAGTCAGGATTTTAACAGGAGACAAAAAATGCACAGCCTGACACAGCTTTCATTAGACACTGCCTGGTGGGACTTGTATCTATGATATTCTAATATGGAATTTATTGATTTCATCTTTACACTGAGAAGACAATCTGTGCTTCTAAATATAATATTGTAACAAATCTAATCCTTATCATCAAATGCTAATAAATTCCTATCATTAAAGCTTTTTAATAAAGGGAGCTGACATTTGSAGCATTGGCCAAGTGTGGAGATGCATTAATTAGCATCTCCCACAATTAAGCCCTGTAACCAAYAGCACATAACAAGCTGTGGCCATTCAGTGTGAGGTTACCAGGCAAGGAAAAGTTGGACAAATAATGCCATAGAAGCAGCTCTACAGTTCTTCATTAATTATGCTTTTGGAAGTAATTTAGTGACAARGAATTATGATGAAAGAAGTTTTCTACTGTATGGACTTCAGAGCTTGCATGTGCCTGCTCATCTCCTGAAATTCAAGCTGCTTTTTTTTGCTTTTGCTTTTAAACTCACCTGTGTGGTGAGGATTTCACCCTGAGAGAATGGWCCACAGGAATCTTCTACAATGCTTGTTTCACTGTCATATCCAGATGCTTCCCCTTGAAGAAGRTGGAAAAAATTCAGTGAGTTAAAGGAAAAAAACCCACTAAACCACAACAAACCAACCAACATTATCCATCATCTCTTAGCACCTAGAGGTTTTAGGGAACTGATAACACTGAAGTGCCAAGCTTTGGAAATGCTGAAGTTAGAAGGACAGATCTCCTTTAAGTGAACATTTCAAAGAAGACCATGTCACATTCATGACAAAGTAAGCAGAATTCAGTGTTTCAACAGGGATGGAAGAGTCCTAGACATTTACAAAAGCCATAAAAATGGCAAAATATTCTCTAYWAAATTCTACAGCMAATTTCAACCAACATTTCATGTGRGGAARAASCCTGGATAGGCTGTGGAATTTTGCTGACAAYAGAATGAAGAGAACCAGCATTTCCCTCAAACATGAACTCYCATCAGTCAGTCTCTAGTGCCAGCCTGTTCATTTGGGCTCTGAACAAAGAACACTGGGAGAACACAATTTTCAGGGAATAAACCACTGAGGGCTTTTTCTTTGATTGTTTCAGGTTGATGCGTTCTTCTAGAAGAGCAAGCACCCCTTAAAATATAGAATAAAGTTTCCATGCAAACACAAAAACCTTGGTGTTAAGGACATTATAAACACAGCTACAGAGAGAAAAATCTTGGTTTGTACCTAGATTTGCTCCCATGTCTGGGTCTTTCTGGCATTCATCTTTGTCTGTCTTCAGCCCTCCACCACAATTCTCTTTACTGTCCTCCACACTGCTCATTTGTTTGGACACATGAGCTTSTGGAGAATGTTTCTTCAGCTCTTGTGCCCCATTAAGTGATTCTTCAGACATGTTGGACTGGGAGGAAAATAAGTTGACAGAGCATTCAGACTCCTGGCTTGGTGAGGCACACACCTGGCTTGGGGCAGCTGCAGGCTCCTTCTGCACATTATTGTCATCATCACTGGGGATCCCTGCACACTCTGCCGCTGGAGACTCCACCCCAGATGCCATTTGTTTGTCAGTGTGCAGAGGTGTGCTTGCTGATTTGCTGAAGATGAGTGCCTGGAAGCAGGGTAACTCTTCATCCTCACAGGACTCCTCATCTGAAGATGGCAGTTTCTGCACTCGCCTTCGAGGTCTGGACTTTGAGCTCCCATTTCTGCTGAGTTCTTTCCCCAGGGCACTGTCACCTTTCACAAACACTGCAGATTGCTCTCTCCTATCAGTTTCACAGAAGCTGGTGTTCTCCTCAATATCAGTATCAGAGCASAGGAAGCCCCTGGGGGTTCCAGACAAACCTGTAAGACCACGATGCTCTCCAAGAGGTTCTTCCAGAGGCTCTGCAGCTGAACCCTGGGGCATTGCTGTGCCAACAGTTTGGGCTGCTTGTTCTTTATTCCCATTAACACATTTTCTTTCTCTTTTGCTACTTTCTGTCCCAGTGACTTCACAGCTGAATTCAGCAGAGCTTTGCTGACWAGTTGCAGGAGAAATCATTGATGTGGCTTGAAAATGTAGAATTGGTGCTTGGCAATCAACTGCAGTCTTTCCTGCCTGATTGCTTTCTGAACTGAAGCTGCTTTCCTGGCCTGTGTTTAAATCATYTGGTGTGGAATCATGCTTCTCTGTGTTACTCTGATCACTTTGGCTTCCATCACTTTCCATTTSATTCTGTCTCAACTCACTTTCTATCCCTATCTCATTTTCTGCCTTTYCATTGCCCTGCTCTTCYTGTAGCAATCCATTTTTGTGCTCAGTCTGAGCARTCTCTGTTCTTGCTGGTGTCAGAGTCCCTTTTCCTGCAGCCTGTGAGATGTCATCCCAGTGTTCTCCTGTRCTGACAGCAAAGCAAGGCACAGCACCAACACTCACAGACTCACAGCTCTTCATCTTCTCTTCCTCAGAAACCCTGCTCAAGCTTKGAGCAGCTGCTTTCTCCTTGTGGAAGCTTTCTGGCTGTAACTGTTTCCTAGCTTTATTTTCTGCCTGAGCAGCACATGGTATATTCAAGGTATCAGAAGCAGGAGCTTCCCCTGCACGTGCCTGCCTGGGGGTGTGGAAGAGGCTGAAGGAGGAGCGCTTGGAATGCCTGAAGATGTTCCGCAGATMCTGAGTGTCCAAGTCACTGTCTTCTGCTTCCCTGGGCAGTTCCAAAACACTTTTAGCCATGGGCAACTTCTCAGTTTTGCAGTCCCCTGGAACATTTTGTGCCTCGTGCCCACACTCCTGGGGAAAAGCAGCAGGTGATTGAGTCCCCTCTTCAGTGTGGTGAGAAGCAGGCACTGAAGGAGGTTGCAGGAGGAGAGGGCTGCCTCGTATTTCACTGCACTGAGAATCTGTATCAGGTACAGTGGAACCACAGTTTGAAGGCTGACATGAAGGACTGAACAGTCTTTTCCCAGTTTCAGATAAATTCTTTAGATTAATCTGCATTTCATTTGCTTCCAGATCACCTCCCTCCAAATTAGTGACTGCTCTGTAACTCAGCTCACCTTGAGGCTCACACAGCTCTTTGCATTCAGCAGAGTGACTTGCCACATTGCTTTGGTCTCCAGGGACTGACTTTCCATGCTCACTGTTACTCTTTCTTGCCCCCTTTAYTCCTTTCCTGCTTTCCTTWGTCATCTCTTCAGAGAGCAGCTGAAGCCTCTTGCTGCGCCTGACTGGATTTTGCTCAGAGYCAGCTTTGCTGGGCTCCCCACTGCTGGGATAGCTGTCAATGTGTGGCTCAGCTGCCTCAGGGAAAMCAGAGCTTCTATCCACTACCAACTGCAGAGCACACATACTTCTACTAGAATGCTTGCTTCTTTTTGCTGCAGAACTTCTTTTTTTGGTGCTTTTCTGATCACAGTTAAACATTTCTGATTCCCCCTCACAATGCCTGGGAGTGATCCCCTCAGAACCTTTCTTCCATGTGGACTCTCCTCCTTCCTCAGGTTCTGTTACTGTATTATTTGCTCTATTCTGAGAGAGCTGACCCTCATTAACAGCAACACTTTCATCACATCTTTTCTTTTCAGCATCTCCCCAATTAACACTTGGAGGATGCCCCTCTGCCTCTTCTGTATCTTTTTTCTTGATGAAATCCTCAGGTTGCAGGACACTGGCAGTCTTCCTCTTTCGTTTGAGTCTGTCTTTGCTGAAATTGTTCAGGCATTTATCAGCAGCCACCTCTTCCTTTCTCCTAGCAGGCAAAATGTCTCTCAAGGTAGAAGGGGGATTTGATTTCCTCCCTCTGGTGTATGTTTTCCCAAATATTTTGTCTTTGATGTTYTCTGCTGTTTGCTTTGACCACCTCTTTTTTCCTTCCACTGCTGCAATTTCCAAGGAATCTACCAGAGGGTCAGTCTTTTCTGAAACACAGGACTCTTTATCTGATAMACACACATCTCCTTCACCTGACACATCAGCTGATGCAGCAGATTCATCTGGGGAAGAACTGGAAGACAAAGTCTCATTGCTTTTTGAAAACCATTCATTGACTTTCTGAATGCTCTGCTTCAGYCTCTTCTTGGACACTTTATTCAGGGGGGCAGAGTGAAGTGTCTCTGGCTGAGGTAGCTTCTCCAGAGGAAGTTCTTTGTCATGGGAAGATTCATTSTCAGGTTCATTTGCCTCTACASCTTCCTCACTTTGCACATCAGTGTYCATTTCCTTGTTTTTATCCAGCCTGCTCTCTGAGCTGTCTTCCAAACCAAACTCTTGGTTTTCACTGTTGGACTGGCTTTGCTGTTCACCCATTTCTGCTGTGTTCTTAAAGAATGATGTGTCCCCATTCTCTGTGGCACCTCCTGCTCTGTCACACTGCTCTGGGAGCAGGCCCACAGCAAGGACATTGAGAGGAGAACTCTGGCATTCAGTCCCATTCCCTTGCTCAGCTTTGGCACATTCAGTGATGCTCTGAGTGCTTTTCTTGCTCAAGCATTCCTTTGAGAAATCACTTTCACCTGTTAGATTTATAGGTATAATAAATTATTAACCTCTATTTTACACACACAAGCACAATAAGCTTAATGGCTACTTTGATTTAAAAGAACTGCTCTTGTCTCCCCCCTAACCAGAATATTACACTGCACAAATCTCCCTCTAGAGAAAGGCAGAAAGATCATATTTCATGTTCTTCTAAACTTTTACATGGATTTCCAGCCAGTGCTGTTTCATGTGTAACATAGCTCATGCAGAATAGATTAAATTTTGTACTTTGATGGAGTTACTTTTCTTCCTTTCTGTKCCTGTGCATAGAAATCCACATTTTRAGTATCTAGGCCACAGGAATAATTCTTAYATTAGCTGTAGGCATCAACAGAACTACATTAAATAAGACTGCAAGCATACATAAATACACACAATCATGTGAAATAATTTGTCACCAAAATACAACACACCTATGACATTTGGGAGTKTTATTTCTGTGGCACACAGCTTGTCAGGCTGTGCATTGCAGGAGTTTTCATTCCCTTCCTCAGCACTCTCAGGTTCTTCCAGCCTTACTTGAGCAGAAATCTGAACTGCTCCTTTGTCTTCAAAGCTGTTGGGAAAGGAAATCTACTTTCATTTCAGATAAAACCATAACAGACAAAAGAGAAGATGATATTTATTTTTTCCTTTTTGCTCTCTGAAATAGTTTCTGGAGAAGTCAAGCTGCACAATTGACACTCACCACAACCAGACCTCTTCAGAGTTTCAGGCCATTTCTTTAAAAGATTCTCTCTTGCAAGCCTGAATTTAGTATTTACTTTCTAAAGCACRGTGCCTGCTTTTCTATGGAAGATCTATGTCCACAACAGAACATTTAGAAAACACTTTTTAAAGCTTGTAACATGGCAAATGTGGGAATTTAGCTACCCATTTTACCTTCAAGTTGAAAACCACTTGTCAGCTGAAGAATTACATCAGTGCTAAGCTAAGAAACAAGATGAGAATAATGAACTGTCCTTAGAAAATATGAAAAATTCCTTAATCACCTTCACTTACCCAGTTTTGCTTGCCTGTTTAAAAAACTCTTCAGATGATTCAGAGCCTGAAAACAAATAATCTGTTACTCTGGTTGGAATGATTCAGAGAAAGGTGACTTGCAGATTCAGTGGTTATCATCCCATACATGCCTCCTCCTTTCTAGAGCCAGATGCTTTCAACTTCTAGATTAAATCAAGTGCAATTGTGAAGTATTTCACCTAATTATAATGATTTCTAGGTATAACTGTTTACATGGCTCCAGCATAAAACTGTATTTAAATACAGTGACTGGTAGCAGATTTGTAAGCAAGAGTTATTTAGCTAAAMGTTAGTTTCTAATTTTTACATTTACACACAAAACAGCTACTAGCTGGAAGTCAGAGAAATATATTTAAATATCTCTCACAGATCCTTTGATCCTGGCAGATGCAATAAGGAAAAARGTGAGGAAACAAACTCTAYCCATTAAAAGCAGCAATTCCTTCCCTGAARGAACAGCATAAAAMAATAAACTATGCATGGCATTTGTCTTGTTTCTCATGGCAGTCAACAGAAAAAATGCAGATAAAATTCTGAAAAGCCAGGATAGATAGCAAAAAATATYAATTTCTCAAATAGATTTCATTCTGATCTCAAGCACTGGTGACAAGGCTCAGYATTCTTCAGAAAACAGTGGGTACCTTCAGCTGTAACAGCATCATTTTTTGCACATCTGTAAACATCTGCTCTGGATCTTGTACACCAAGGCTTAAGGGCTCACTACAGCAGCATTATTTGCCATGATATAATAAATTATGTAAAAAACCCCTTTTAATTTACCAACTTGTAATTATCCATTATTTATCCCTTTGTTGTCATTTTGGGGGTTATTAGTGAGAAATTAGTGTTTATGAAGACTTTGAACATAACCACCCTTCATTACTTTGCAAGCATTGTACATAGGATTAATTAGTGTGGATTTACAACAGAACTTACCCAACTCTATGTAAGTGCCCTTCTGAGAATCAGATTTCTGGGGTTTGTTTCTTGGGTGACACATTTTGGCATCTGTGAGCTGAATATTCACACTGGCTTCCTGCTGGCAGGAAAATAGAAAGGAACAGTTATTTACAACAGTGGGGTATTTAAAAAAATTAATAGCTATTGAAACTTTAACAGGGGGCTGATATAAATATTCAGTTCATGTGCACTGGTAGCTTTTATGTATAATAGAAGTAATTTATCATATTGACATCAGTAATGAAATGTGTCAAGAGAAACAATGATCATGTATTTAACAGATCAAATTATTAACAGCTTGATCTTACACTCTGTGTTGTCTAACATTCTATCGAGCATTAAGCAGATGAAAACACAAACCATGGACAGTTGTTGGAACCCTGGAAGCTGAAAATGTGAGGCTTTCTGTGTTCAAAGGTGCTGAGCTTCAAGCAAACACCAACATCTGAGCTGAGGCCTTGGGACAGGATCCAACACTGAGTGACAGCACAGGGGCTGGAGGTGTGGGGTTTGGATGGTGCTGGGTGAGCTCACAGGGTGAAAMACTTAGATTTAAGGTTTTAGTTTATAGTAATGTGTGTGAGCCAAGATGGAGCATTTAAGGCCTTGTCTGAGATCTTCTTTTCACCTTCTTCTTGGGTTTTGTAATTGGGTGAAAAAGGTCCCCATTGCAGACCTTTAGTGCCCATTATGGGGTGAAAAACATCAATAATAGAGTTGTCATCTCATTATTGGGTAAAAGTGCTTAAAAGACCTTAGAAAAACATGGCAAAATGGCCACTACTGACTTTTTCTAAGTCAGTAGTGGCCATTTTGCCATGTTTTTCTGGCAGCTGGTGAGAGCTCAGTGCTCTTGAGTCTGTGAATAGATCAGAGATAATAAATCACCAAGTCTAAACTTGAATTTCTGTTTCCTGTGTATCATTCATCCTAACCTGGCAAGAASAAGAAAAGGAACCTGTCCTGTAACAGTCACACACAGAGCAGTTACCCCAARCTGGGTAAAGCCTTATGAATCCTAAGACACATTTATGATCTTACCCCTAWAAAGGTAAAATCCCTGCAAATGGTTAAGACAGCCACATGGAAAAATTTTCAGTCCTGGTTTCAGTAACAGGCTGTATTATGGCAATATTATGTATAATTTCAGGTCATTTTAGGCAAATATCTTTCTCAAGAAGATGAGAAAAATATATGTCTTTGTGCAGAATATCACTCAGGTCACAACAATCTGAGATCAACCCAAAATCTCCTACTTCCTTCTTTTATGTATCCACATTCCAAATACATTTTTAAACAAGCCAGGAAAAKAAAATGGGGAAAAAACAGTTACCAGGGTGAAGTTTTCTTGCCCATTTCCTCTAGCACTTYTTCTCCTGTTTCTGAAGCCCTTGCTCTGGATGACAGAAGTCTCTTTACACAGGGACTCAGCAGCAGTGGATTCTGAGGGGGCTTTAGGAAAGCGRTGACTCTTTAAAACTAAAAGAGGTTATCAGGGAAAAAAGGAAGTTTTTATACTGAGTATGACTCAAGTATTAGATATTAATGAAACAGGTTTGTGTAGACTCTGTGCACTTATGTATATACAGCTAAAATATTTTATCCAAGAAAGAAATCTGGTTGAATTCCTGGTCTGATTGTTCTTTCTGAGCACTCTYCAAGTAATAAGATCTTGAGCCTGCCAACTGATTTTCTCAACCAATTTYGGTTATGTAGATAATCTAWCAAGAGCAGGATCTAATTCAAGTTRYTTTAGAATGTCTAAGCAAGTTGAAAAGAATTAAAAAATAAARTCTATTATATATTATATATARAACAGRCACAYGYCTGACTTTCCAAATTAAATTGTCTATATAAATGTCTAATTTTCCAAATTAAAACTGCAAGGCTGGGTATAATCAAAATTATTTGCAGGAATTTTCCTCCTAGATCAAACACGATTTGATACACATTCAGCCATGTTTCAGGAATTGAACATAACACTGGCTAGAGTCATCAAACACACAGAGTAAAACTGTTCAAGAGGTTTTTTATCCTAAGAAAACTTAAWGGAACTTATGCTTCCACATCCAAGAAAAAACCTTTTGATAATTCTTCCCATATTTATTACTGCAYAGTAAAAGGGATACCTCATAAATAATCATATGTCAAAAYCTGATTTAAAAASAAAAAYTGGGGRCATACATTCCCAACACTTACACTTCACTCCAGTGTCAAGCTCAAAAGCATGGATAGTTTCCAACAATCCTTCAATTAGTTGCTTAAATCTGGAATTTTCTTTCAGGCTTCTGAAATAACATCAGTACTTCAGTTATTTTAAGACAAATGAACAGGTTAMTTAGAAATATTTCTAGAATTTTGGCTGAACCAAAAAAAAGGGGTAAAATTCCAAAGTGGAAGATGAGGCAATAAGAAAATGTTGCCAAGGAATAACAACACAATTCCCCCAAACAACCATTACTATGGGAATGGAAACCCAATCAGAAAAGTGAACATATTTTCTCATAGAGGTTTAATAGAGAGAAATCAATTGCAAGGATTAAACACTAATGTGGCACAGACTAAGGGAGGTGTGTTCACCTGGGATCACCTGGAAAAAGCTCACATTGAGGTAAGACACTACATTTACTCCTTAAGGAATGGACAGCTTACTAAATAACCACTTTTTTCTTTTGTATTTCTGTCTTATATTAATATAATTTAAGACTTTTGTTTTTTAAGACCTCAAAGACCTCAATCTCCAGCCCCTTACAAAGATGCATTCCTCACCTCTTGGTAACTTCAGTCTTACACAGAGGACATTCTACCACACCCTTTTTCTTTTTGCTGATAAGTTTGAACATGCAGAACCTAGAAAGAAAGCACACTGGTGATGGTAACAAGAGAAGGGTGTTATTTTCCCTAAAACTGAGTTTGCACATTCACCATTTAGGGGTAATTAAGTATGAATTCTTGTTCTGGTGTTCCAGTGAGTGAACTGATCCCCTCTGACACATTTGTGAAGCTGCAGTTCTCTCTCCTACAGAATTGACTTTTTCCCCTCAAGTTTTCCCCTCAACTTTTTCCCCTATCAAATGAAGTTATCAAAACACAATATACATACATTATTAGCTCTGAAGAAGTATATATGGCAATTAAAACCAGTATACATGGAATCAGAAATGATAAACCCAAGAATATTATAAAAGGAAGTTAAAAATGGCATTGCACTTGCAAGTTTTCAAACCCACCTGCAGAATATGTGATCACATTTTGTTGAAACAGGCTCTTGTACCACATCCAAGCTACAGAGGGAAACAAAAACAAGAGCAGAGAGGTTATTTTCTCAGGGGAGCCAGACTTCAACCAGAACCTTTGCTATTTCAGCATTTGTTTGCATTAAAGAACTGCAGATCTCATTTACCTTTCAGACAAGGGACAAAAACCCACAGGGTTTTAGAAACAGTACTCTAAACCAACCAGATACATTTTTTCCCCCCACTGAATAGAGGACTGACACATTCAGGATTTAAATAGAAAAGCAAAATTTACTAGAACATAAGAGCAAAATATAAGTTTTTTTCTTGCATTTTCTCATTTGAGCCCTTACAAAACATCAGTAAGTTTAGTCCTAAGCACAAATCTCTTTGCCTTCTGGTAAACCATAGAACTGACAAMGCATTTCAAAGAAATAAGAAAAATTAAACCTCCAAAAAATTAACTATCCTTCTATTATTCCCCGACATACCATATTGGGCACTCCAAGTTCTTCTGCATAGCTGAAAGCACATTTTGTACTTGTCCAATAGTAACCACTGACAAGTCCATCCTTCACAAAAATACTCTACAGAAAAAGAAARAATATTATCAGCTTTGTTCCTGCAAAACATTCCGTTGCCTCCCATGCCTATGCTCTCCCCCGCAGGGCTCTGCTGACTGCAGAACGCTATCTAACAGGTTGCTGTTATTATTTAAGCAATACTTTACAGCACAGAAGGGTTCTTACCCTGAACCCTTGCAGTTAAAACCTCCCCAGTGTCTCGTACCCAAAGCAGGTTTATTCAGGTGAAACTCAGCAAGGACGCAGAGCAAAGCAGCGAGAGCGGGGGGTTGGATGCTGGGTGGGAAAGCACGCGAAGAGGAGCGGACAGGTTTATGCGAAGGAGCCGGGGCGTACCCACAGGAGCAGCAAGGTGAGAGAGACACCACAGCAAACGTCACAAATCCTGCAAACAAAGAGAAACCGTCCGGAGCTTCCCGCGGCGGCAGCTCCGCTCCGGCCCGGCAGCCAGGCCTGCCCGCAGGCCSAGGAGAAGCGTCCCGGTACGGGCCGAGGGACCGCGGTCAGCGCCGGGGCAGTCCCGGGGCGGTCAGGGAAGGTGCGGTCAGCACTGGARCAATGCCGGGCGGTCGGTCCCGGTGCGGTCAGGTCAGTAAAGGTGCGGTCAGTGCCGAGACAATACGAGAGCGATCAATGACAGGGCAGTCCCAGAGCGGTCGGTCCCGGTGCAGTCAGTGCCAGGGCGGTCCCGGTGCGGTCAGTGCCAGGGCGGTCCCGGTGCGGTCAGTGCCAGGGCGGTCCCGGTGCGGTCAGTGCCAGGGCGGTCAGTGCCGGAGCGGTACCGGAGCGGTCGGTCCCGGTGCGGTCGGTCCCGGAGCGGTCGGTACCAGGGCGGTATCACAGCGGTCGGTCCCGGTGCGGTCAGCCCCGGAGTGGTATCAGTGCGGTATCAGAGCTGTCGGTCCCGGTGCGGTCAGTGCCGGAGCTAACAGAGCGGTCGGTCCCGGTGTGGTCGGTGCCAGGGCGGTATCAGATCGGTCGGTCCCGGTGTGGTCGGTGCCAGGGCGGTATCAGATCGGTCAGTCCCGGTGCGGTCAATGCCGGAGCGGTATCAGATCGGTCAGTCTCAGTGCGGTCAGTGCCAGGCCGGGCCGGTGCCGCCTCAGCCCCGAGCTCCGCGCGCCGCCTTTCGCGCCCTTCCCGCCCCGCCGCGCGCAGCCAATCCGGAGCCGCGGGACCGGCACGCGCCCCTACAGCGCCCCCTGTCGGGCTCCTTCCGCCCGGCGGGGCGGGGCCAGGCCAGCCCGATTGGCTCTGCTAGGCAGCTGATTGGCTGCCRCCTCCACGTGATCCCGGCGTGCGCAGGCGCCGCCGCGGCGCAGCCGCCGGACGTGCGTGGTCGCGGTGCGCGCGCGCGCGCGCCCGGCTGTGTTTATTGTTGTTGTTCCGCGGCGCCCCCCTGGCTCCGCCCCACGACCAACCAGAGCGGCGAGCCGAGTGAGTGGCAGGCGGCTCCGCCAATAGGCGCGCGCAGCGGGCGCGGGGCCGGCCGCCCTCGGGCCGCCATGTTGTGTCTGTCGGGAGCGCTGGCGCCGCTGCCGCCGGGCCCGCGGGAGCGCGCCATGGAGCCGCGGGTCACCCTGCGCGTCACCTGCCGCGGCGACACCCGCACCTTCCTCGTGTCCGAGCCGGCGCGCACGACKTGGGCCGATGTGGAGGCCATGGTGAGCGCGGGCTGGCCGCGGGAGCGCCGGGGCCGCCGCGGGGCCGCAGCCTCAGGGAGCCGGCTCGCTGAGGGGATGGCCGTGCTGGCGGAGGCTTCGGGGGCCCTGCGGCTCCGGCCGCGCCTTCCAAAGCTGTGTCCCCCGTTTTACAGGCTGTTAGAGCTAGTTCATACGGCAGCGAGCTTGATGTTTGTTTTTTCTTAAATAGCGTAGTTTACCCCTGCGCTGTGTGCTTGGATTGACGGGAACGGCCTGCTTGGGTAAAAGGTTCTCAAGGGCCCTTTTTCCCTGTGTGGGCAGGTGCTCTTAGATGTGTTCTTATGAGCTCTTAGTTTGGCTCTGTATCCCTCCATAAAGTACATCATATTCCTGTYCTTTCTTATTCTTATTGAAGTACCTATGGTGGAGTAACACATCTTGCTTTTCTGAAGATTCGCCTGTGCTCCTTGGGGTTCTGAGTCACTAAAACGTTGTTATTTGGTCCCTTGGTTCCGGAGCTTTGTGTGTGCTGGTTTGAACAGCGTCTGACTGGGCCGTGCATGCGTGGGCAGCTGCTCATGAAAATCTGTGGATCTTGTATCGCTAAGAGTTTGTTTGGCTGCTTGTTTTCAGTGACAACTCCTGTGTTGGCTTAGGGTGAAATTGTGTTGTAAGGATTCCCTTGGYTATGATGAAACTAACCTTATTAATGCTATTATTATTAATTCTGTAGCARCTGTTCTGGATTTTTTTAGCTTGCTTTCAAAGCCACATCTGAAGAAATCTTGTGGCTGTTTTATTCTCTGTATTTCAGCTCTTTCTCTGGCTGGTATATTCCAGTATACAAGCAGGAGGGTTGTGCTTTATGAGCTGCTCAAGTTCAAAGTTTRAACTGCATCATCTACACTTGTATTTCAGTCCTCTGAAAGAGGCACTGGCTCAGTCTTGGTGCAAGCAGACCCTGCAGGAATGTCTGAGCTGCTCAGAATCCTGCTTGCATCAAAGCTGCAAGCAGATTACTGTGTAAGCACTGTGCTGCCCTTAATCTCAGGTATTCTGAGAGCCAGGGTGTGTTTGCTCAAGGTGTGGTGTTCCATTACAGTGTTTCCCTAAGCCAGGTGGAACCAGGGGTTCTYTCTGTTGTGTGAATTTCTGTTTCAAGGGAGTTTCAGTTAAACTCGTGTCCTTCTTACATTTTGATATTTCATTGAATGCGTTTGATGTTGATAAGGGATAATGTGAGCTCTTCTCCTTGAGTTTAGGGGAACAGTCTGTGGCACAGTTTCTTCCTGACAAAACAAGCTGGTTCTCTCACTGCTCTCACAAAATTTGGGCTGTTTTGCTGAGAGAACCAGCCTGGAGCAGGTTCAGAATGTGTCCCTGTGCTCCAGTGGGGCTGTGCCACCCCCGAGGCAGCCACTCCTGGCTGAGGCTGCTGTTCTGTTGGGTCTGGGCTAGCAGGAATGTGTCAGTTGTTTCAGCTGCTGCTGGGAGAAACACAGCTTTTGTAGGAACCTGCTGCAAAAATGTACAGGAGCCTCAAAGGCTCAGCATATGGAAACARCTGCTTTCAATTTATGGTTCATTTGTGGCTGCTCATTCTGCCTTGTTAATGTAAAATGTAAAAGAACTGCTCAGCTTTATTCTCTGAATTTTGAAAGGCTGAAAAAAGGCTGATCACCTTTGTGAGCTGTCTTCCAGGTGCTTTTTAATGTAAAAAGTAGAGTTTAGGGATTGTTTGCCTTTGCTTTCATATTTTGCAGTGTTTACCATGACTGAGTTTGTTAACCCTGAGCTTGTTCTCTTAGAATGGGGAGGTTGTGTTTATTTATTTTGGAGTAAACATTAACTGGGCAAGGTGCAACAGGAAAGAMATGTGTTTATTCTTTTCATTAGGGAAAGTTAGTAAAGCTTGGAGGGACAGCACTGGGAAGAGTTCAGCTCAAGAGGAATGGATTTGGTAAAAGCTGAGAAACTGAAGGGAGGGATAGAAGGGTTTTAATGGTATTCCCAATTAATAATCATCATTAACTRAGGRCATCTGTCATCCTGCCTCRTGRTGGTTTTATGTTCTTTYTCTTATTGCAGGTTAAAGTTTCATTTGACCTGGACAACATTCAGATCAAGTACATTGATGAGGATAATGATGAGGTAAAATACCTGGCACCCCACCCTCCCAATCAGTAAAAAATGGCTGGTACAGAAATGACTTTGTGATGATTTGTAGGGGTCCTTCAGGACAGTCTGTTATGCAGATTGGGGTGGGGGAATGTTTGCCCCTTTAATAAGAAAATAGCTGATAGTCTTGTAGTCTTAATGCAGCATCCATATTTTAAAATACTTTCTTTAGAAGCTGCTGCCTTTCTTTTTCCCACTCTTTTGAAACACCCAGTGGTTCTCTGTGCTCTGAGGGAGGAGTGTTTCTGTTAAAGAACATTTATTTTTTAACAAGAATAAGGTAGTTGTAATTATTTGTGTTCACAGCTGTGGTAAAGCTCTGTCTCCTCAATCTAGGCTCCTTCCTCTGGAAAATGTAGGTCCCCTGTCATTAGCATATGTTTGCCTCAGTGATCTGCTGTACTCAAATCCTCTGCTTGCTTTATGCAATTGCTGTAATCTCCAAGCAGATTACTGACTCAGAAAACAAATTGGTTACTTCTAGTTGTCCTTGTTGAGTAACTTCCTGCTTGGCACAGWCTCACCCTCTTGTATTATTTTTGTTTATCTGGAGGTTCAGAGGGGAGTGGAACTCTCACACAGAGAATTTGCAAGCACAGTGCTCCACTGCATGGATCATAGCCCTRCTAAATGAGATGGGGCTTCTTGTTCTTACTTCTTTCCCCTAAAGGGGAATGTCAGGAAGCTTCCAACAACCTCTCAGAGAATGATTGTCCCCTTTTTTCCCAGCCTGTATCATATATAAATATCTGGATGAATCTATGACAGCTTTTTCTGAAATACTGAGCCAACATTGTTTAGATGCAGTGGGGATTAAATAGCTTCTTGTTTTAGTGACTTCTATGTGCAGGATTGATAAATAAGCTTCTGTAGAAGAATGGGCTTATGAAACACTTAATTGGTCTTCTGAAACACTGAACTGGGCATTTAAAAGCAACTGGGGSCAAGCTCTGGAGTTGTGCAGTGAGCCCAGGGGTCCAGGCACTGACTTTCTGAGGAGAGCACCCTTGTTCTGGGTGCCAGAGCTGCCTCCTGTGCCAGCCCAGTGCCAAACATGGGCTGCTTCAAAGCACCACAGCTTTGGGTAATGATTAAACATGGCTGCAACAACAAATACCTAAAGGAGTGGTGCTTTAGGAACTGTGAATAAAAGTATGTTCATTCTGTAGAGTGTTAATTGTAAGAGAATTGCAGAAGTTTACCCGTGGCTCTTGCTCACTGTTACTTTTGTTCTCTTTGCAGGTCTCTGTGAACAGCAAAGGTGAGCTGCTGCTTTACTGAGGTGAAATCAAGAAAGAGTCCTCAGTTGTTCCTTTGTGTGTTTTGAAGATGCACTTGAGAATGCTTGCTTCTTGATTTTTGCATTTTATCTATGATTTGGCATCAAATTCTTCCCAAAGGAAAGAATTCTTGATCCATAGGAACAAATTGGAAGTGACTAAATTAGTGGAATGTTGTGGCTCTTAGCTGTGAAAATGTGTGCTTGCTGCAGTGTGTACAGTTTCTTGCACTATTTTAAGAGAATTTACAGAATGTAGGGGRGGCCCCTTGTCATGTAAGGATTTCTAAATACTGTGTTAAACTTACATCTGTTGTGTGAGATAGGGGCCATTCACATTTCTTTCTATTTTTCTTTAGAGGAATATGAAGAAGCTCTGAAGGTAAATGTGCTCTTTGACTTTTTTCTATATATTCATCCTTCTTCAATTAAAACTGATGTAGCTGAGAAAAAAAAAAAAAGGCATTACCTGGCCCAGGAGATCAGAATAGCTGTTTTCTAGCTTTGGACAGGAGTTTGAATGCTTACTACTTTTATTCACTCCTGATTGGTGTTTGTTTTTATAAGTTAGTTGAATAGGCAGTGAGGATTCAGGACCTGAGCAGGAGTAGGTTGGTTAAGAGACTGACTTTCTCAAGCCTTTCAACATAATCCCATATTTAGAAATAYTGGGCTTTAGTGAAACCCTTCCAAAATCTTGCCACATGGACTSTGCTGCTGGAGAATATAATTAAAACTTATTAGAGTCAATGCATAGTTACTTTATAAGCACTCAGACAAAATAAGAATTTGCATTCCTTGATGTTTCTGTTTTACATTATGAAGTCTTTYAGAACTTTTTGCTCATGGTTTGAATTTCAAATCTGATAATTTCAAAATAATCATAAATTCCTGGGCACAATCTATTGTTTACTGGCTCCTATAAACTCTTTATTGTAGGCTGAAAAATTCAAGTAGGATATTTGCATGATTATCCTTTGGCTTTTAATAAACTTTTAATAAGYATATTAGTAACCTTTCAGAAGTAGAATATCAGCTGTCTCTCCCTTGGCATCTGTCTCAGTGTTTCTTTTTGTGTCTGTTACTCTTTCCTCATCCTTTCTCAAACTCTGCAATGYAGTGTAATGCTGTATTTTTACTGATTTTGTGTGCTGCTCCTAAGTGTAAACATGGTGTATGTGTGTCCTGTTTATTTAGATTGCAGTTAAACAAGGAAATCAGCTTCACATGAATGCCTAYGAAAAGAATTCTTCTCGTGCTTTGCAACAACATGAAAAAATTGCAGCAGAAAAGCTGGTGCTTAAGGATGAGAAGAAACCACTTCTGCAATATTCCATGCTGGCTCAGGGATTAGAGGAAGAATTAAAAAATAATGAGGAGCTGACCATTCAGGTAAGAAGCTGAGCTGCATTAAAAGAAAGAATTCATAAATGGAATTCACTTTGTAGAGTGATTGTCTTCTTTAGCCATGAGTGAAAACTGCATTCAGAAGTTGGTCTTKGTTTTCAATTACCTGCACCTGTTGAAGCTCACCAGATAGTTTAAGTGTCTTCAAGAGGATCATTTGATGCTGTCTTTAGAAATACAGATGCTTTCATGGTGACCATCCTTAAATATTTTGATAAACAGAGCAGTTCATCTCCTGAAGCCCTCGTTGCCATCTGGTAACTTCTGGCTGACTTGATTTCTGTGGTGTGTAATTACACTCAAATGCTAATGAGGCAGAAATTGCTTCAGGAAAATGTCAGTGGCTCCGTTGTGTCACTTCACTGTTCTCTGACAAACCTGAAATATTTTACTSTAAAGACACTTAAAAGCTATTTCAGCAGTTAATTTGCTGTATGGAGGTTTTTTTTTTTTTAACTTTGCTTACTTTTTGTTTGTGTTTTTTTCCTCAGCAAAAATTAAATCAGACCAGAACAGAAAGCACRAATGCAAATCCTCCAGAATGGTTTACTAGCTACTTGGAAACAGTAAGTGTATTGTCTTGCAAGGTTTGGTACACTTAAATACATGAGAAGTTGTGCATGGAAGGGATGCTTGTGATGCCTGCCTCTGGACACATCTGAACACTTGCCATCAGCACTTGTACCAGGATCTCAGTGAGAACTAATGTCTGACTCTGTCTGCAGTGTGAGGGATACCTTAAAACACCCCAAAACATCAACTTCATCCATACCACTTGTGAAAAGTGCAGTGTTTGGATGATGCATTTGATTAGTTTGKGTTTAGTTTAAGTAGCTCCCATAACAGAATCCTTGTGGTACTCCCAGACAGCCACAGGAATTCCAGACCACTCATGTGGGTGAGCATGGAAATGTTGCTCCTGTAGGCTCTTAACTGAAACTTGAGTTTCAGCAGGGCAATACTTTTGGWTTCCTGTRGTTAAAAGCAGAGCATTTGATGACYTTACTTTTCCTGACTGYTCACTTTGAGAAAATACTTTCAGGAAGCTGTTGACAATAAGCTGCAGCTTGAGATGTGAATGTTAACTTGTTCTGAACAGCTAATAAACATCACTGAAAAACAGTGTGATATCACTGCAAAGAATTCATTAGCTAGCAAGCTCCTGAAACTGTGTGCATTTATCTTTAAGCTTTTTTCTCTAGAGTCTCTTTTCCTTTGCCACCTATTTATACAAAGTAAAGACAGGGCACGTTCATGGTTATGTTTAAAGCATCACTTGCAGTCACTTGCAAAAGTGATGGATAAATCAGAACTTAATGGTGGAGAGTCCAGAGGGATTTGGGAGTTGTGGTAATAGTTTTGGAGATGAGTTTCCTTCCCTTCATGCAAGCTTATGGAAGAAATAGAATATTGTAAGCACAAATATGTGATTTTCAACTTGCCTTCTTAAAAGCTCTGGGTTGGTATTTTCTAAAATAAAAGTCCTCTCTGAGGAATGTGGTGTTTGTTTAATTTTATGTAGAGTGTGCTGGGGATAGGGGAAATAATTCTGAATAGTCTGTGAGTGCTGACAGAYTGGGAGACTCGTGACAGTGTAACTCAACTTTTCACACATAACAGGTGCCTCTCATTCACCGCTGCTTTCATTTCTTCCCAGTTCAGAGAACAAGTCGTTAAGGAGACTGTTGAGAGGCTGGAGCAGAAGCTGTATGAGAAGCTTGTCCATCAGCATCAGCCCCCAGATTTGTGTGAGAGCTCAGTGCCAGCAGCTCCTGGCCCCTCAGAGAGCAGCAGCAGCAGGCAGTGTGACTGGCTGATGTCCTGCTGCCACTGCCAGGCGCGCATTGTCGGGGTGCGCTACCAGTGCAGGTACCGTGTGCTGGGCTGTSGGAGCCTCACCCACAGCCTGGGAGGGAGGGGAGGGAGTGAGGGAGGGACTGGGACAATCTTGGGGTTGGGCACTTCTAGGTTGCTGATCTGCAGCCTGCTGTACCTTTCAGAACATCTGCTGTGTGTAGGAATTTCAGTGGGCGCTGCGACGGTAACGAGGGATCTCTAAAGTCCAGGACTGCTCTTAGAACATGCAGTTTATTGCATGGGTCGTGGGTAACAGAGGGGGGCTCACTCAAGCTGCCAGCCACAGCTAAAAGCAAGCCCCAGAGAAAGAAAGGGAGAGAAAGCAAGTGAGCAAGAGCAGGAGSTTGTGTGTGATGTCTGTGTGTCTGTGAGTGTAGGTACGTGTCTCTGTGTGTGTCTGTGTTTGTGTGTCTGTGTCAAGTTCTTGTTACAATACTTTATATCTTTTTCTGTGTTGAATATTCCAGTTCACAGTAACCAACCAGCACAAGACACAAATCCTATAGAATTTCCATACAGCCTATAGGGGTTACTGCATTACCATATTTGTTACATTTTAAACCCTAAAATCCACTTCCAAAACCTCTTTTTTCTTCCCTGCCACGTTAGCAGGGTCCCTTCAACCTTTGGACTTTCAGCATTCTTTAGTTTCTTAGGGCATTGTTTGATCATAGGGATTCTCCTTTGGCTGGCCAAGCCATTGTATTTTCTAGTTATTCAGTAACTGGCTTTGCCATCTTAGATATCAAAGCTGCCTCTGATTTCTACTTTACTTATAGCTTTCATATTATCACAGTCTTTTTGCCAAGCATGAGTATAAGGCTGTCCTGTTTCTTCTTCCCCAACAACTGTGTGCCTCAACAAGAGCTGGTGTTCTCTCCTGTGGCCACTAGACTTCATTTGCATAAAAGCAAGATTAATACTTGTCCTGGTTTATGGCAAATTTGGGAGGAAACGTCCCAAATTGTGGTCCTTCTGTTGCACTGGTGCATGAAAAAGATGATACGACACACTTGGATCTTCCAACACAGAAAAAAGGACAGTTTAACTTTTGACCTCAATATATATATATTTTTAACCACAACCAGGGATTGGAGAATGAAGTCTCCACCTCTCCAGTCACACTGGTCAAACCAGCAGTCTGTCATCTTTCTCCTCCCAGGAGAAGGAATGCAAACAACMTAGACAGTTACAATAACATTTCACTATTTACATGAAACTCTGTGAGAAACTCCACTACAGAAATGAAATCATCAGAAGGCTTAGAAAATGAGGGTGACATTGCTCTGGGAAGCAAACKGAAACAGCCCCTCCCTGCTATTGGCTCAGGAAAAAATCTCCTTAGAGTTGAGTGGAAAAACCTATTTATTTAACAAGTGCCTACAAACATAAAAGTGAATAATATRAAACAATAAAATTGAGAAAGTCCTTGCTGTGGGAGTTCAGCTTGCTCAGTCTGTTACCAATCCCTCTGGTGCTGGGAAATGCTGTCCTGGGTGCTGGTGGCACACAGGGGTGAGCTCCCCCTCAGGTATGAAATCCCAGTGCTCTCATGGGTTTTTCAATGCAGAACAGGTTTAAACAGTCCAAGGAAAAGGAAAAAAAAACCAAACAAAACAGGCCAGGGAACTTCTCTGCCCTAGCTAGCTAAAACTAACTRAAAGCCTAGGAGATCTCTGCCTCTCTGTGCTGCAGACAAACAGTGCAGGAGTTGGAATGTGCAGGAGTCACAGCAGTTTCTCAAAACAAACTCCTGCTTCTCTTCTCTCCCCCTTCTCTCTTGGAACCAGTCTTAAAGCTACAGAACACATTATTTAACACAGACAGAACAGACAATCTGGGGATACAAGCATCATAAAGTCACCCTAKGACAATACTGTTTTGAGAAAAGGGGATTGTTAAAGTGAGAGAACATTATAARGCTGTATTCTCAATGACTCTTTACGTTATCTACATAGGACATGCAGTAATTGTAACAGAAAATGTTCTCTTTGGTTAACTAAAAAAGCAAGACTTAAAACCATTAGTCTATAATGGTTGGTTGTTTGGTTGTGAGTGTCACTGAGACTAAGGCAGGTTTAACTTTTTTTTAATGATTGCACTGTTGTTTGTCTAATAATATGAAATAGATTCTGATGAATGTCTTAAGTGAGCTGTTAAAAGTGAGAGTTTTATTGAATGAKGTAATTGCTGTAAAGATCAGCATTTGGGGGCTAGGCAGAAGCAGTGGATGAAATGCCAGCAGAACTTTTTCCTTGGATATTTTTTTTCCTTGCTGGCAGGAGTCTGTTTTTTATCAGCCCTGTTCCTGGAGGAGCAATCTGCTTTGCTCCCTGAATACTTGTTGACTTAGCCAGTGTATTTTCCTAAGTATGGTGCTGTTTCTGGCACTGGATTTTGGTRAAATGTTCTGCCCTTTGTAGCAACAATTTCAGTCCCTTGTGCTAAAGGAAGTTTTTTCCATGTATGTTCAAACAAGTGGGAACTGTGTTGCAGTTTTGGAGAGAGATAATAATGTAGATATTCCACATAGCTCCAAATACTGATCTATAAGTGAGACACATCAGCTGCTGTCACTTGGGAACTGCTCACAGCGTGATTCAAAGTTGTTTCTCTGCAGAAATCCTTTCCCTCTTGGTAACCTTCTGTCTTTCCTGCTTTGCAGCCTCTGTCCAGCCTACAATATCTGTGAGGAGTGTGARGCAGGAGCATATGCACATGACCCAAACCACGTCCTGCTGAAGCTGCGCAGGCCCATCCCCTGTGACAGCTACAGCCTGGCAGAGCTCCCACCAGCCCTGCCTGCCACTCTGGAGCAAGTCAGGTAAATGGGGGCACCTAAATACCTGGCAATTGTCCTGATTGCAAGTGGAAACACCTGTGTTGGAGTTGAGGTTCAGCTGTTGTTTTAGAGATAACAAGAAATGGAAGTGGTACTCAAACTTCCTTGTGAGTAGCTAAAAAGAGCTATGTACTTAGAGTAAATCATAAATCCTACAGTGTTTTTAATAACAAGGTAGAAAAGACAGCCTTTTGTGTCATGGATGAGTAGTAAACTTGAAGAGCTTGCTTTTTCTTTGAGCATTGTGTCTRCCTTTTTTGTTCTGTCAGAGACCATTCAAAATAGTTCCACAAGCAGCTGTGGGGATGTTCTTCTAAAATAATTTGGTATCCAGTCTAGAAGCATGAGATATTTCCTGAAGGGTTCCCTTGAGACTAAGACTGTGTTGACTGAAGATAAATTCTCATCAGTTTAATGTAATAAGGTGTGTTAATCACTTTGCAGGCTCCAGAAACAGATGGACAAAAGGTTTCTGAAGGCAGAGAAGCAAAGATTGCGAGCAGAAAAGAAACAGCGCAAAGCAGAGGTCAGAGAGCTCAAAAAGCAGCTGAAACTGCACAGGAAAATCCATCTGTGGAACTCTATCCATGTCCTGGAAACAAACAGCTCACCTRCTCTGAAATCTGAGAGTCTCCAGCCYAATACCTTCCTGTAAGGCTTGTTGKTAACTGAACATGTGGYAGTTGTGCTGTCTGACCTTTTRTCATGAGACYGAGTTAAAGCAATAGGAGGGAGGTTGTGAAATTCCTCATTTGGAGCATGATTTATTCTTTGTGTGAGAATTTTGTCTTAAATGCCATTTGCAAGGTAGAGTGTTTTTAATTGAGAGTAGGAGAGAGGGAAAAAAAAGTGACTGATAATTATTATCAGAAACKTAGTGATTTCTGTAGATTCAGGGGCAGTGCCTAGGATTATACATACAMTTGCATGCTCATACAGCATAAATTAGCATTGCTGCCAGTTTTAGAAAAGTCTGTATCTTCCTGCTTTATTAAGTGTGTCTGCATAAAGTCAAGTACATTCTGGATATTTCTGTTCATGTGCTCTTAAAATAAGAATCACAGAATCACAGAAATTCTAGGTTGGAAGAGACCTTTAAGATCATCGAGTCCAACCGTTGTTCTAACACCTCAACTAGATCATGGCACTAAGTGCCACATCCAGTCTTCTCTTAAACACATCCAGGGATGGTGCCTCCACCACCTCCCTGGGCAGATGATTCCAGTGTTTGACTACTCTTTCAGTGAAAAACTTCTTCCTTAAATCTAACCTGTATCTCCCTTGGCGCAGCTTGAGACTGTGTCCTCTTGTTCTGTCTGTTGTTGGTTATATAAGGTTTATTAGACAGCAGCCTTTGCAGGCAACTGCTCTGCATTTCCCACTCCCTTTGAGTTTATGAATGTAAAAGTAGAACTTGTATAGTTTCTTTAATTCATCCCTTCCATTTAGGGCATTTAAAAGCCAAATTAACATTAATCAGCAGCTGAACTTCTTCAGTTTTGGTGAATTCTGATTTTTTTTTTTTTGTTTCCTCTCTCCAATCCCAGGAGTCCTAATCAACCTTTCCAAGCAGTTGTCCCAACACTAAGTGCAGTATTTGTGGATGAGAATTTGCCTGATGGTACTCACTTGAAACCAGGRACAAAGTTTATCAAGCACTGGCGAATGAAAAACACAGGCAATGTGGARTGGAGCTCAGACACAAAGGTATCCTGCCTTTGCTCTTCCTTCTRCACACTAAAATCCTTCTGGAAGATAACATTTGTATGTGAATTCTGTGTTAGGACCTGTTCAAGATTTCCTCTGGCCTGTTGATTCACAGCTGGGAATTCTGGGGCAATAATCTGTGTTGGTGCTCCTTGCAAGTGTAGACTGTAGAAAAAAGCATTTCAGAGTCCCATCACTGAAGATGTTTTCCATGTTGTTATGGCACAGTTTGACCCTGTTTACAACTGCTCTGTTGCTTTTCTGGCCTCCAGACCCCTTTGTTCTGCATTTGTGTTGAAAGACTGGGTATCTTCATGTGACGGTGACTAATGTGAGGATGGGTACTGGCAGCCTGTTTTCTCCATGCTTGGTATCTGCAAGGCCTTTCAGCAGAGGAACTCTGCCCACACTTTGCAGGGAAGCTTGAGAACTTAACTTCTGGCTTTTTCTATTTTATTTTTCAGTTGAAACTTATGTGGGGTAATCTGACCTTGGCATCTGCTGAGAAAAAAGATGTGTTAGTGCCATCCCTTCCATCTGGCCAAGTAGGAACTGTGTCAGTGGAGTTTGTAGCTCCCAACATAGAAGGAACTTACACTTCTCACTGGAGACTGTCACACAGAGGGGAACAGTTTGGGCCAAGGATCTGGTGCAGCATTGTTGTGGATCCCTCTCCAGCTGCTGACCATGTAGAGAGTGATTGGAAGGATTCTGACTCCTGTCAGAAGAGCAGAGCTTCCAGAACCAAGCAGGCAAGTCCCTCACCTGGTATTTGGGGCAGTTCAGAATTGCCTAGGAGACTCAGCATTGTGTATTATTTGGCATACTATTCCTAACTAGCTATTCAAGGGGATCCTTTTAGCTGTTTGCTTTTAAATTTTATTTTTAATAGGAAAGAAATACAGATATATTGCATTCAAAGTTCTAAAGTAGCTGTTCTTTTTGACAGGTAGGACATTAGCTATCAGTCTGTTCCAGCTATTTGTCTCCTCCCTTAAACTGAAACACTGCAGCATTTCTCTTTGTCAGATCTTGTCATTTGGGCTCTGTAATGAGTTGATTTAAATTTCTTTCAAATTACTTGAGTGTTTACACAAAATTCAGGCTTTGGATTTCATGTGATGTTTTATTTACTGTGGCTAAGGGGCTTCTGGTTTTTTGTTTTTGCAGGATGCTTCTTTAAAGACAGAAACAGGTGCTCAGCTGATAGGTGAAGCTGCAGAGCAGGCTGAAATATCTCTGCCAACTGTTCCTTTAAAGATCAAAAATCTGCCAAGTGAGAGAGAATTTTACATCCCATCTGTTGATCTCCTCACTGCACAGGTAAAGTGCTAAAATCCAGGTAGATGGAAAGGAAACCACCTTGGGTTTGATGTCTAGATAGGTAGACATTTGTAAGAAGAAAGCTTCTGAGCTCTACAAATGGCCACTCTATTTTCAGAAAGAGTATATTGCATTTTATATAGCAGAGCTGTTTTCTTAGACTGGTGTTAGGCACTGTGGAAAGTATGGGTAGGACAGGTAAAGATTCTCAAAAAAGAGTCAGCACTGAGTCTTTCTCTGCCCCTAACAAGGGAGTTCTGAGCTTTGTGCCCTGCCCTGATTTGTGCTCCATATTCAGTGATGTAAATGGATGTTGTGGSAAAACTGCCCCTGAGGTTGTGCTGAGGAACAAAGTGGTATTTGTGCATCAGTGGCATCTGTGCTGCCAAGTACAGCTGTGATTCAGTTTCAGAGTTTGCTCATGAAAGCTCTGTGTGTTTYTTCCTGTAGGATTTGCTGTCCTTTGAGCTGTTGGACATCAACATTGTGCAGGARCTGGAGCGAGTGCCACACAACACTCCTGTTGGTAAGGCTGCTGTGTTCTGTGTGCTCTCCTGAGCACAGACAGCTCTATCCTTTGTGTTTGCAGTCYTGGCTTCTTCTCACCTTCATTTCCCCAAGAACATAACATTCCAGATGTTGAGGAATGCTGCCATTTTCTTTGCACCGTGGCAGAGTAATGCAAAGCTAGTTGTTCATTCCACCAGATGATSTTGCAAAATAACCAAGTTTCTTCAGTCTTGAAAGAATGTCCCTTAAAAAGAATAACTTTTTAAAATGTTACCTGAAGGAGGCTCCTTCCTAAATAGTGCCAATTGTCTTTGCTCCCTGTGTTTTGCAGACATGACTCCATGCATGTCCCCTTTGCCACGTGACAGCCCCTTGCTGGAGAAACCTGGCTTAGGTCAGATAGAGGAGGAGAACGAGGGCAGTGGATTTAAACTGGTGCCTGGTAAGCAGCAGTSCTGAGGAGCTTGGGGGTGAAGGGAGGATATTGTCACTTCTGTGGAGTCAGCAAACCTGATGTCTGCAAGGAATTCTAACTGCTGTCTTCCCCTTCTTTGGAAAAAAAAAAAAAAAGAAGAAAGGTTGTTTGGCTCATAAACCTGGAGTGTGACACTGCATTTGTGATTATAGAGGTTGGAGCATAATATATATAGGTTTGGAAATAGAAATTTTAGAATCACAGAATGGTTTGGGTTGGAAGGGACCTTAAAGATTATTCAGTACCACCCTCTGCCATGAGCAGGGACAGCTTCCCCTGTCCCAGGCTGCTCCAAGCTCTGTCCAGCCTGGCCTTGGACACTGCCAGGGATCCAGGGACAGCCACAGCTTCTCTGGGCACCCTGTGCCAGGGCCTGTCCACCCTCAAAAGGAAGAATTTCTGTCTAATATCTAATCTGAATATACCCTCCTCCATGTTAAAGTCATTCCCTGCTGTCCTATTGCTGCATGCCCATATATAAAGTCCTTTCAAATGCTTCTTTTGATTTGTCTGACCACTAGAATTGTTGGGAGAATTAAAATCTGCCCTTTATAGACTGGGTTATACTCCAAACACTCCAGGTGTGTTCCCCATACTTCTCAATCGCTTTTGTATTCAACTTGAGCTGAATTTAAAAAATCTTTCAATTTTTAGAATGAATAAACACACAGAGTCAATATTAGCTGTGGCCAGTTAAAAAATTCTTCTTATAGTCCCATTTCCTTGTTGTGGTGGTAAAATCTGTTATGTTTCCCTTTCCAAGGAGTGGCAGAAGCCTGCCTTTCTGTGGACTCTGCTGTGGTGAAAGTGAAAGCTGAGCATGGATTGAGCCAGGAGGAAGGGGAGGAAGATATGAGTGGGACTCAGTTTGTCTGTGAAACTGTCATTCGATCTCTGACCCTGGATGCTGCACCTGACCACAAACCTCCCCAAAAAAACCCCARAATCCTCCAGAGTAAGTTCTGTCAKTAGCTGCTTCTCTGRCTTGACTTGTTTGCAGTCAGACATGAGACACAAATTGCTCAGCTCAGGTGGTTGATACCATTTAATTGTTTTTCCTGATTGGTTTTCTTAGACTCTTTACAAACACTGCAAGACACCTTCAATTGCAATATGATAAATGAAGAATCTCCTATGATAAATAGTAATTGCACTTCCAAAAAGGAAGCAAAGGTTCATCAGTCAGAACCAGTGACAGAAAATGCCTGTGGTAAGTCAAATGGGCTTGAATGTAAGACAAAGCTGTAAAAAACTAATGTGTAAGAAGATCTGACACTGTTCTAGGAAACTGATCTTCATTAGATGAAGAGAATCATTAGATTGTCCCASTTGTGAGAACCATGACATCAGAAAATTGGTGTCAGTACTTTAACAAGCAGCTAGTTTAACAGCTGTTTTTTAAGGAAGTGAAATTGAGACCAAAAATTTCCAGTTGGGTACTCAAATAAGTGCTCATATGTTACACATGACTGGTGCCTCCATGTTTTGTACACACAGCATGAACTGTTTCTGACCTGTTTCTATTGTGTATTATTTAGGAGCTGAAAACTACAATTTAAATTCTCTATATAGCTCTTATTCCTGTTTTACTAAGCATTAATACCAGCAGAGTATTTGCATAGGCTTTAAGATCTATTACTCTTTCACACTACACCCTCCCCACAGCAGGGARGATGACACCATTAATGGCAGCAGCTAAGCTTTACAGTTGTTTTTAAATACTTCTCTTACAGCAGGGACAATTCTGTCTCTGCTGTTGTCCAAACAAAATGGACAATGCTTAATACCTCGCTTTTTTTTCCTCCTAGGGGACCTTCCACAGTCTGAGAGCACAAGCCCCCATAGTGGTACTGRCAATTGTGATGAAGAGGAAGATGATAAAGATGAAGTTCAGAGCCAGTGCTCCTCTGCCTCCTCAGAGGATTATATCATCATTCTGCCTGAGTGCTTTGACACCAGTCGGCCTTTGGGTGACTCCATGTACAGTTCAGCTCTTTCTCAGCCTGGCCTAGAAAAGACAGGAGAACCTGAAAAAGGGGCAGAGAACCCAGAAGGGGGAAGCCAGCCACAGACCCAGAGGGTCAGTGACACACTGCCAGCTTCCCAAACACTGCCTGCAGTACCTTTAACCCCAGCAACTGTGGACAGCTTGCCCCAGACACAAAGGTATGATGTGGGGACAGGAACTAAATGGTGATGCTGGTATTGCTGTAGAGTCTGCAAGGTCTAGTGCTTTCCTAACAGGAATTGTTGTAACAAAAGTTTTACCATATGCTGAGGTAAATGTTCTTAAATCCTGCAACTTTTTATAGAGCCTGTACTCACTGGTTTAGGTSAGTGCAAGAGAGGGAGAGAAGGGAGCATGGGAAGTTGTTTGCTTTTTTCTGTTGATTGTGACTTATTTATGTCTGTCCATGTAGAATTAAAATAGTGRTAGTTTTGTCTTATGTTCTCAGGTATGCTTCATCTCTTCAGAATTGTATCTTCCAAGAACCAAACACAGCAGCTTCAGAGAATCTCTCTTCTGCTCCTCATGATCAAATACAAAGAGAAGGTATTGACAGTATTTAATGAATGGTGCAGACTATTGCTATCACCTRTTCCTTATGCCTGGTATTGAATTTGATGTCTTGTTTCTCTTGAGGRGAGTAGAAATCTACCAAGTAAAGATTTTAGTTTTTCTCTGGGTGTTTTTGCTATATGGATGTTGCAAATAAAGAAATAATTGGCTTTGTGGATCAGGTAAGAGCATCTATTAAAGGAAGTGGTAAGAGGATACTCAAAAGTACTTAGAGGCATCTGCAAAATTACCTTGCTCTGGAATTAATGAGCTGTGTATTTAAGCTGCTGTTSCAGTCACTGAGACAGCAGTTCCTCTCCTGTTAAACACCACTGATGAATCACTCGTGGTTCTGAAAATCTTCTGATTGCTTTCACTGCAGTGAGGATCCTTGTTACCTGATCTGCAGTAAACTTGGAGTATCACTGCTGTACTGAGGCACACTTGTTTCTGATTGTGTATGTGTTGCATTTCTCCAGCCTGATTTCCTTAACTGGACACGTTGACATTTTTTGTTCCTGTTCCAGAACCCAGTGGTGAAGATAATCATGGGCCAGGATCTTCTGCATTTCTCACTAAGTTCTCAGAATACCCCAGGTAATGAAGCTGAAGCTGTGACTTCACAAACACTRTTTTAGACTGAGAACTGCTTAATTAGACACCTAGGAAAGAGCTCTGGCCTGCAGATTTCATGTAGTCATTAATTTGGAGAGAGGCCTCCCTTCTTAAAGCAGACATGTTTTCACAAGATCTTGGTTTCTACTTGGGCACAARTTGAAAGGATGCAGAACTGGCAAGTTAAAATTAATGAAGAGCTCAAGTTGAATGCTTCTAAAATTCTRTGGGGCTTTTTTCTGGAAAATCTCAGCATTCTTAGAATGGAGATTTTACAAGTTAGCTCTAAAGTTGTCTTAAAATATTGAGACTGGAGAAGTAAGTCAAAAACATTGAGTAGAATATTAAGTAACTTAGGTGTTAATAGAAAACAAATAGAAGTTACCCTACCCTGAATGGATGTGTCAGTGCACAATTTTCATGTAGCTATGCTCTCCTCTAGATGAGGACACTAAACTCTYTACAAAAGGTCACTTCATGGAAAGCATTACACCCACAATTTAATAGRAGGTGTCAAGAAAAAGGAATGAGCTTCTTGTATAGCTGAGTTCCCTGACACTTCTGATTCCTTGGGATCACAGGCTCTTGTCTCCAACAGTCCTTGCCTCAACAGGCAGCACCCTGCATTTCACTGAAACAAACCCTTGGCTTTCCTGAGCCTAAAGCAGCAGCTGGTCTCTTCACAGGTACCCTCAAGGGAGCAGCATTGCAGGAGAACTGGTGAAAGGAGCTTTATCAGTTGCTGCTTCTGCCTACAAAGCATTATTTGCTGGACCACCCATTATTGAGCAGGTGAGTGTCTTTCCTGTGTGCTGTGTGAGTTTCATAGAATGACAACCTTAAATTTATAGTGGATTTTTAAAAGTGTATCAATATTCTATATTGGAGTTAATGTAAGAGTACAATGTTAAGTTTGATGGTGTTCCTTTGAGGTTTGCTGCTCTCAGCAGACTGGGAAATCCATGCYATARGGGWKGRA
>CADDXX010000657.1:156708-169307 GCA_902810485.1 Alauda arvensis
ARRRKTAGTAACTCACCTTTGTRAGTGAGCAGTGAAAGGGATTATAAATGGCTGAAATGGAGCCAGAARARCCTCTGTRCCTCAGTTTGATTGTAGTATAATGCAGGGCCCTGGTTCAAATGGCAAAAAATAAATTCCCTTTTTTAGCTTATCTTCCTGTCTTTTGTTTCCAGCAGGCTGCAGCCCAAGAGGAGCAGACTGCCACTCTGCTGTCCAGCCTGAGTGAGATGGGCTTCTGTGACAGGCAGCTCAACCTGCACCTGCTGAAGAAGCACAACAATAACATGATTGAAGTGGTGACTGAATTGCTTCATATCACTGACAGAGACTGGTGCAGTAGGTGCTAAACCTGCCTGGTGGAGAGAGGAAGAGTCTTCATGGAGTAAACTCTAATTAAAGATTGCAAGAGTAGCAGGCTGCTCCTCAGCTGCTCTCTGTTTGGAGGTTTGACTTAAAACTTTGGCTTTTCTTTGAGCATTTGACTTCTTTTACCCTCGTGGAAATGTCAAACAACCCTTGTGGCATCTCTTGAAATGGATATCAGAATTTCAGTTATTGTTTGGATCCCTTAGTTAAATGAGCAATCTTTAAATCTCTAATTTCAGATGAAATCCTTTTACCAGGGAATCATGTGGAACWAAACTTTGTACCCAGATGAGAACTTCCCATTTTAGTGTGTATACACTTTTCTTTTAGGCAGCTGGAAATTTTTTGTTGGCTTAATTAGCTCTGGAATAGAAACCARTGTCAAATGCTGCTGCAAAATGTATTCCTGCTTTATTTACAAGAGATGCCTGAAACTAGGAGTTTGTTTCTTCTGAGGATTTAGTAATTGGTTTTCCAATGCGTGATAGTAMAGTGACAAATTTAAATCTTACAAATTATTCTAAGGAAAAGAACTTACTCATAGAAAAAAGCCATCTTGAATCATCAAACAACACTTGAAAAGTCTGAAAGTCTAACTGCAGTTCAGCTGATGAATACCAGTCAAGTTGTTGCTTGTGGGAGCAGAATGAAGCAGAGAATTACCACCAGCAATTGAACCAGTAATGATAGTGCACACCAGATCTCTAATAGTAAAAGCATAACCTACAGAAAATATTTTGTTAAAAACAGAATGTAAGGGTAGGAAAGGTTTTTCTAGGGATCTTTACAGGCTCTTTGTAAAAATATTAAAAATTTGACCTTTTTTCACTAGAGAGCAAACATTTTACTCTGTTAATACCACATTAAAAAATGCAAGAATGTGTAGGAACCCAGACCTGAACTGGAGTACAAATTTTGGTAATGTTTGTGAATGGAAAGAATGCTTGAAGCAGGGATCACATAACTTTACATTAGAGTTTGAAAAATGCATTAACTTAAGCACTTTCAAATGTACTGTCTYCTCTGATGGTTTTAGCTGGTCCTGTGTTTCCATAGTCTGTAGAATTCATTTTTCTCATGAGATTTTTAGATGCCCTTATTTTATTTGGAGATCTATTACTTCCTTTCTGAATATGCTGAGAGATTGGATTCTGAGGAATGACAGAAATGAGCACCAGACACTGCTGTGCAGTGGGGTTTCCATAGAAAACTCCTCAGAGTTCAGTCCCTCAGCACATGACAGTGTTGGCTATGTTCTTACCTTCAAGTAAACATTTTTCTTTGCTGCAGTAAGAGACCATTGATTCTAAAATATTTTATATTACTCCTGCTTCAAACCAGTGTTCTGTTTTGTCACAGTGTAGCTGAAGCAGTGTCAGTATTGTGGCTGACCAGGGTTATCAGTAATTTTTTAAAAKACTTAGTACCCATAGAGATAAAATGCCATTAAAATAGTTCAAGAAAACAAATGTATCATACCACTTCTGTTTTAAACCTATTTTTATAGATTGTGGAAGATATACTCCTAAATGTTTATTTTGAAATACAGTAGAAGTATTTTGCAGTGTTTCCCATCTCTCTGTACACCAGTACAACTGTGTGCTGTGGACCAGTTAAAGATCCTTCTGTCATTTTCCACCTTAACTTGGGTGTGTTGTTTTGAGTATCTTTTGACTAATGCCAGCTCTAGAACGAGGAGGAGAGGACAGGGGTGAAATGGAGAAGCTGATGACACTTTGAAGCATRGTGTGGGTTTTTGCTTGGGTCTGTCAGGCCCAGCAGGACCTGTGTGTACATGGAATATGTTCTATAAATTACAAAACTCAAACGTTTGAGGAGGAACACTTCATTGCAGGTTGAAATGGCAAGTGTTGGATGCTGTTCTCTTTAGGTTACTTTTTACTAGACTTTAGATGCTGTATGCTCAGGCTTAAGATATATTTCTGTTGGCTTTGTATATTTTGTTAATGGATGCATGATATAATTTATAATATATTCTATAGAGCAGATGTGACSTCTGTATATTATTTCGGGTGAACACAGGCGCTTGTGCTGGGGGTTGGGATGGGTTCAGGGACCGCCCCTGTCTGTCCCCTGTCCTGYCCTCCCTCCCCACTGCCAGGGGCACACGGCTCCTTCGGTAGTGCCCAGGGTGGGCTGGGGCTGGGTGTTCTGGTTTAGGGCAAATTTGGGAGGAAAACCTCCGACTAGGGGTCTCTCTGGAAATCGAACCCAAACGCCCCCTCCATCTATTTGTCTGGGAAAAAAATCTTAAAGAAAAGTGGAAAAATTATTTAACAAAATGCCCGCAAACATAAAATGAATGATATGAAACTGTAAAACCTGAGAAGGTCCTGGCCGTGGGAGCTGGGCTCGCTCAGTCTGTTATCTGCCCCTCCGGTGCTGGAAAATGCCAAAGCTCGGCCCCGGTGCTCTCGTGGATTTTCAGTCCAGAGCAGGTCTAGTCTCAAGAAAAACAAAACCAAAGCAAACCCAAAAAAACCCAAAAAACAAACAAAAAAGCCCCACAACAAAAAAACCCAACACACACAAACAACTCCAGGGCACTTCTCTGCCTCAGCTAGCTAAACTAACTGAAAGCAAAGGCGATTTCTGTCCCGCCGCCCGTCCGTGCTTCAGAATTCAGTCCAGCGCAGAGGAGTCGTCAGYGGTGTTGTGTGAAAACAAACTCCGCCCTTCTCTTTCTCCCGCTTCGCTCGCGGAACCAGTCTTAAAGGTACAGAACACAATAGCAACACAAACAGACCAGCCGATTTGGGTACACAAGCATCACAAAGTCACCCTAGGACAGTGAGCAGGGCGGGCCTGAGGGGCCGGGGACAGAAGCGGGGCCCGCGCTCAGCCTCCGCCTCCTCCCGCAAAGCCGGGGGAGCTCCGTACACGGTGTATGAACCCGAWCCCACCGCTCAGCTCCTGCCCCTTGGCTGGACACGCCTTTCCGCTTTGCCTGAGCAAAGCCTCGGCACCGATTGGCCGGGGCTCGGAGCCCGTCYGTGCCCGGCCAGCCCTCACCGCTGCCCGCCCCTCACGGCGCCGCTTCCGCCGCCACCSGGACGCGGCCATGGCGGAGCTGGCGGCGGCCGAGGAGCTCGCCAAGCTCGAGTACCTCTCGCTGGTGTCCAAGGTCTGCACCGAGCTCGACAACCACCTGGGCATCAACGACAAGGACCTGGGTAAGCGGGGCGGGCGCGGCCTTCGGGCCCTTTCCGGGGCTCTCGGTGAACGTGGCTGGAAGCAGCTTGAGGAGGGCCGCAGGAGCCCTTTCCGTGGGGCCGGCTGCGTTTTGTGAAGGTGCTGTTCGAATTTAGGCGTTAAAACCCATTATTTTTCTTCACAAAAACCCCGACCTTGTGAGCCTGAGGGAACGCTTCGGTCCGGGCTTGCCAGCGAGGGAGCTGAGGAGAAGCTCCCCGGGCCCGCAAAAAATTGGATATTGAAAGATGAAAGAAACAATGAGGAAAACCCATAAATTCCATCAGAATTAAAAATTAGAAGGGAGGGTTATACGTTAAAGGGGAATCTTTAGGTATGAGGCATTCCGGGAAGTCTGTAGCTCTCAAGTACCTCAGCAATGGGGAAAGAGAGAGGGAAATGTGGCTTAAAAATTGGGATAAAAAGGAGGCTGCATCCTCCAAAAATTCGAGAGAACCCAGGGGAAATGCCCCATGGCCTCTGCCTTTATTTGAATAAAGTAAAAGGACTCATCTGTCTCCTTTTTGGACACAAACCTCTGGCGTTTGTGGATTAATTTTCCTAACGCTTATTTCAATCCATTTTATGCTTTTTCCTCGCAGCTGAGTTTGTGATAAGTCTTGCCGAGAAAAACACCACGTTTGACACGTTTAAAGCAGTTCTTCTGAAGAATGGTGCTGAGTTCACTGTAAGTGACACCTGAACRTTATTTATGTATTTTTCTTGTTGTGCTGTATTTTATAGAGCTTTCTGTTTTGAAGAGAGAGTTGGGAGGAGTTATTATTGGATTTTTTCAATTGACTTCTGATATTCCTGTCTCCTCTGCTTTCCCCTTCCTCATATTTTTTAAAACTTTTGTAGTCTTTGAAAAGCATCTTCCTGAGAATTCAAACTGCTTATTGTTATGTTGAGCATATAAAATGTGGAAGAAACAACTTTTCATTAAGGCAAATGTTGTCATAACATTCTTATGATGCTTGTATGCTGTGTTTATTGATTCCTCAGGAATAACAGTAGTTGGATTAAATAGGTAGTTAAAAATGATTAACAGAAAAATTACTTAGATGAAATTATAATCATTTTTGGGTTCATCTTGTGCCTTTTTAGAGTGTACACGAGCTCCAGTGATAGTTTCTAAAAATCAGCCTGCATCTTCAGAATTGAGGGGTTTTTGTCCTGTGAATAAACCCTCACTTGTGCATCCTAATGCTGAAGGTGTTGCAGTCATTTATCGAGGTGTTTAATTGCTGTTTTCCAGGATTCCCTCATCAGTAACTTGCTCCGTCTCATACAGACAATGCGGCCTCCCCCAAAGCCTTCCACCAGCAAAGGTAGGTGGGGCCAGGGGCTCAGGGTTTGTGAAACTGGTGCTGTTTTAGTCTTGTAAGGCAAATCCTTCTGCTCCTTGCATCCTGCTGTTGTTATTCTGGGTGTGCTGCTCAGAGTATTCAGTCTTTCACATAATCACTAATCATCAGAATTTTGTTTGAAATTCAAGTATTGCTTGAATTGAATCTCTGTAGAAGCTGTGTCAACCTTTGCATTCAGATGAAAATTAAACTTTAYGTTCAATGATAGAAAAATCAAGAGTGAATTGCTGTAGCAGCTCTAAGTTTTGTGTTTCATTGTGCTTTGTTTTTTTTTTTTCTCTGTTAATCTCAAAATCAGAGGCAGTTGTCAAACCCAAATCAGAGAAAGAGAAGTTGAGGGAATTGTATCCAGCCCTTTGCAGGCCAGACAATCCCAAYGTCAGGGTAAGGTGGTCATTTCAGATTTCTTTTATGACTGTGTGAAAACTCTTTTTTTCCCAGTTAGTTTCAACCTTTTTTCTCTGTCTAATGCATGGATAAATGTGAACTTTGAGATGTGAAATGTGGAAGAGGTAGAAGGCTGGTGTTACTGCACATTGTTGCAAAGAAGAGCTGTCAGCAATTTCCATGTTGATGCTATTTTGCAGAATATGTGGAAGATGAGACTCTTGTGACATGAAATTTGTAGCCTGGCCTTCCTTACCTAATGTTCAAAGTAACAATGTGTTACAAATTAATTAAGAGTGTTGTGTGTTAGATGCTATGAGGAACTTGCATGTTGTATTTCTGTAATAATTTGGGCATTGAGATGGAAGTTTCWGTTGTATAACAGCAGAATTGCCTCAGTATTGTGGCCAAATAGGGAGAGTGCTTCATTACTTTTTTTTCTTTATTGCGGATTGAGTCTGATCTTTTTTTATCTTGCATTCTTTCTGAGTAGATACACATATAATGATAGTCCTGTAGATTAATTCTTTGTGACAGGCTGTTTATCAGCCCTTTTGCAGAAAGCTGCAGCAGTTTCTTCATTCCTGTCCTTGCAGAATATGCTGGATGAAGATGATGTGAAGGTGGCAGCGGATGCCCTGAAAGAGCTGGAAGCTCTGATGCCCAGTGCAGACAGGCAGAGCAAGCAGAGGAGCAGCGACCATCGGTGGGTGCCCTGTGTGCCTGGGGGTTGTGGCTGCTGTCCTTGCCTGAGGTGGAAATGCCCTGCAATGATGGAATTTCTGTCTGTTAGGGCCAAGAAAAGGAAGAGGAGCCGCAGCCGCAGCAGGGACAGGAAGCGCAGGCACAGATCTCGCTCCAGGTCCCGCTCCAGGACCTGGGACAGGAGCAGGGGAAAATCCAGGTACAGGTCACGGAGCAGGAGCTGGAGCCCCAGCAAGGACCGCAGGGACAGGGAGAARCACCTGGAGAAGGGCCACGAGAGGTGGAGGGACAAGCACATAGACCGTCCTCCTGCTGAGGAGCCTTCCATTGGGGACATCTACAACGGCAAGGTCACCAGCATCATGCAGTTCGGSTGCTTCGTGCAGCTCGAAGGACTCAGGTACCCTTGGCTGTTTACATTGTGTCTGCTGTTGCTYTSTRTTTCCCACACCCAAGCAAATGTTTCCTAATAAGGAAAAGGGGTTCCAGTTWCTKAAGACTTTAAAGAAAGGAGAACTACAATCTTCTGTGCCCTTCTTAYCATAATGGGCTCATTGCCAAGGCAAAGGCACCTGKTRGTGTYTTTAGCTGYTCTTCTGAAATGTWGTTAGTTCCTATTGGGCAGCAAGCCAAAAGCCCTCCTGAAACATTACTAAAAAGTACTAAAACATACTAAAAAGTACTTAAGAAGGAGCACAGAGGTGCTCTGGGCTTTTTGGGGTGTCTTAGCAAGGCTTCCATGTACCCGTGCATGGTTTTTACTTTGTTCTTTTATTGTTTGTTATTGTCTCAGTTATTAAACCCTTTTGCTTTACAAAGCACACCCATGGATAATCTCAAAATTATTCTAAGCCTTTCTGAGAAGTGCTGGAAACTCTCAGAATTGATACATCTTCTTGGGGCTCATTACATTCTGGCCACATGTAAGACTGTATCAATCTGGTGCTATTTCAGCTGAATTCTCTTTTCTGCTACTACTTAAAGATGTGATGAGGGTAGTAGGAGGTATTCTGCATTTTGAAGGACTSCTTCAGAAAAATAAATTTGACAGCRGAGAATTATAAAAAATTCYCATTACAAAAAGCTGTTTGTGMACATACACAATCTGTTGACAGCAAAATATTTTAATGTAGATCCTGAGTGATCTGAAGGGCTGTCAGAGTAATAATGTGCCCCTGTTTCACTCCCAGGAAACGTTGGGAAGGCCTGGTCCACATCTCAGAGCTGAGAAGAGAAGGACGTGTTGCCAATGTTGCTGATGTTGTGAGCAAAGGGCAAAGAGTSAAAGTCAAAGTGTTATCTTTTACTGGATCCAAAACCAGCCTGAGCATGAAGGTACAGAGGTGCTAAAATTCTTTATATGGTGCCTCATTTTGCTGTTTTTCACTCTTTTTGATGGAAACTAATACATAACCATTCAATTGGGAGTTAAAAACTGAGTTACTGTTCTGTGTTTAAGTGGCCTATTACTTTTTACTCATTTTCTCTAGGTTCTTAGTTTTGATGTAGTGTTCCTAACAATTTCTTGCCTTGACATGGTATCAAAAAGGCAAGGCAAACCTCAAGCTGGTGCTGTCTGACTTCCTTTTTCAGTAGGAGAGAAACCTTTAATTTTAAACTAAATCACTACAATTGCCAAGACAGAGAAGAGTGTGAGGATGTTCTCACCCAGCAGTACCAGGTGGAAAAAAACCAAAAGCAGCATTTTCTGTGAATGGGCATTAGAAAGCACTGGAGTTAATAGATGAGGAGAAGCGTTGAGCTGATTGATTGATGAATTAATCCATCCAATGCAGGATGTTGACCAAGACACTGGGGAAGACTTGAACCCAAACAGGAGGAGGAACCTGGTTGGAGAAAGCAATGAAGAAAGCTCCATGAGGAACCCAGACAGGCCCAGCCACCTGTCCCTGGTGAGCGCCCCCGAGGTGGAGGACGACAGCCTGGAGCGCAAACGCCTCACCCGCATCTCAGACCCTGAGAAGTGGGAGATCAAACAGGTGGGTGCTGCACTCAGGGAAGGTGGGGATGGCAGGCAATCAAGCTGCCAGGGAGTTTCATGAGCTAGGATGCAGCTCCTGGATTAATTGATGGTATGATTTACTCCTTTATTGAGGATTGAGAGAGGGATGGGAAGGCTGATTTGTGATCAGAATTAGTTTTTACTGAGATTTCCAAATGCTTGTATACTGTTCTAACAAGGCTTGTAATTTTTTACTGCAATTATTAAGTTAAACATCACACAAAAAAACTCATACACTTTACAACATCTCTTGCTTGCAGGAATTTGGTTCAGTCTTCTTTTTCCTGTTGTTGGACTTAATCCAATCTTCTTGTAATCTTCAAAGCTCTGTTTGTTCTTGCCAAGGCATTTTGCTTGTCAAACTGGCTGTGTTAATTAAGTCCTCAGTACCCTGTCCTGTGTACCCCAATATCTCCTACACTCCTTAACTCTGAATTGCTGTCTTCTGACTTGGGACTGTTCTGGTGCTGTTTGGAGTAACAAAAGGACTGTTTGGTCAGAGGCTGGATGAGCTGGGGAGAGGTGTGCCAGGATGCAGGACCATTCCTGTGTTCCTGTTTTACAGGAATGGGGTTAGAACTGACTCACAGGCATGAGTTGTGTTCATTCATGGGGTCACACTCATGTTGTATTCATTCTGTTCCCAGATGATTGCAGCTAATGTGCTTTCCAAGGAAGAGTTTCCTGACTTTGATGAGGAGACTGGGATCCTTCCTAAAGTTGATGATGAAGAAGGTAGTATTTCCCAGTAAATTGTTGTAAATTCCTTGTCTTTCTGGTTGTATTGTGATTCAAAAAGATCCTGATGATTGAAGTAACTATAAAGCATCTCACAATTTGCTGTCATCTTGTACATTTGGAACTGGCTCTATTATTAGTGGCATTTGGATGGGCCCTGTCTGTGCATTTTATTTGCTTTAAGTACCTCGTAATTAAGAATACACAGGAAGCATTATTTGAAGAAGCACTTTTATGTACCTGCAAGATGTTTAACTTTCCTGTAACAATTGTCACTTGTGAATTGTAGATGAGGATCTTGAGATTGAGCTGGTTGAAGAAGAGCCACCATTTCTTCGAGGTCACACTAAACAGAGCATGGATATGAGTCCCATTAAAATAGTGAAGGTAAGAGATTTCCAGGACTAAAACCAAAATACTTCATTAAATGAAATACATATTTGAGAATTTAACAACAAGTTTCCCACCTGCACATTACTGAGAGCCCTGAAAAACATGACCACTGAACTGAAGCTCCTTCCAAATAAAGCTCTTAACTTAACTAGTGACTGTGGAGTGGAATCATGGAACTGAAATGCCAGTTTACATRGGTGTGCTAGAACAAAATTTCTCTGTTCTGCTTTTTCTTACCTTCAAAGTAGAAGGTAGTAAAGAAATACTTTTYATTGGTTGTGCCCACAATCCTTCTGACTGGGCAGTGTAAGGATGCTCCATATTAATTATGACTGAAAGTTCATGAGGCTGGCCTGATGAACTGGAAATCTAATACAAAAATGTGACATGTTTAAAGCATTTTTAGAAGATTCTTCTAAAGGACAGTGACAACAGAAAGATAATTGAAGGTGAAGGAATGGTAGTGCATGAAGTYTTTTCTCCTTGCTCTCCAGAATCCAGATGGCTCCTTGTCCCAGGCTGCMATGATGCAAAGTGCTTTAGCTAAAGAGAGGAGAGAGCTTAAACAAGCCCAGAGAGAAGCAGAGATGGATTCCATCCCCATGGGCCTCAACACACACTGGGTGGATCCTCTCCCTGATGGTAGGTGTGAGCACAGGCAAACTGTGCCTTCTGTGAGCAACCCAGGGGAAATGTCTTGATGCTGTTTGTCTGCCACACTTTAAAAGTGAGTCAAAGAAGAAATGCTTTTCCTCTGAAATGGAAATAGGAATGTCAAGGGAAGTGTTCAGATATATCCTGTAATAGTGGGGACTTAAAAAGCATTTAAGCACACAGGATAGAAGGCCTGGATGATGGAGCAGTTGGAGCAGGACCATCAGGGTCTGTGGGAATCTGCAGGTAATGATGAAATTGTTTCTTTCCTAGTGGATGGAAGACAAATAGCTGCAAACATGAGAGGCATTGGGATGATGCCAAATGATATCCCRGAGTGGAAGAAACAYGCATTTGGTGGYAACAAAGCTTCTTATGGTAAGAAGACACAGCTTTCCATCATTGAACAGAGAGAGAGTCTCCCAATCTTCAGGCTGAAGGAGCAGCTGATACAAGTAAGACTCATAAAAAGGCATTCTGGTTTGAGCAAGCAGTAATGTAAAATAAATAGTCTTAGTTTAGCTTTTTGGCGGGTGAATAGCCAGCTGATAATTTTAAGTGCAGAACTTGAGTTCAGGATATGTATTTTAAAGTATTATATGCATCTGTATACCTTCATGAAGTTCCAGATATTTATTGATGCAAGTCAAAATTGATACTAAGATTGTGTGAGCAAGGGATAAGTCAGATGAGCAGTTTAACAAGTTGCTGACTTGATCAGTAGGAATCCTTACATGATTTTTGGTCTGGGTCAATTGAAGCAAAAGCAAGAGCTGCTCAATCTCATCCCACACAGCCCATGCTGATTTTGTTTGGTTTGTTTTGATTATTTAAAAATGTTGACAAGTGTATGTTTTCTGACCTTTTCTAGGCTGTGCATGACAACCAGATTCTGATTGTCATTGGAGAGACAGGATCTGGGAAAACCACCCAGATTACCCAATACCTGGCTGAGGCAGGATACACCTCCAGAGGRAAGATTGGATGCACTCAGCCTCGCAGAGTGGCTGCAATGTCTGTTGCCAAGAGGGTGTCAGAGGAGTTTGGTTGCTGCTTGGGACAAGAGGTGAATTTCCATGTTGAAGAACAAAAATAAGCATGAGGGAAAGTGGGAAAAATCAGTAGTGGAGATAGATTCCTTGTGTGTCCATGTGTCTGTTCCCTTTTAGGCTGTATAGTGAGTTTGTGGAAAAATCCAACTGGGAGTTAATGAGGCTGATAATTGTGTAACTTGCATTTCTGTGCAACTCTTCCTGCCAGGTTGGCTACACCATTCGTTTTGAGGACTGCACCAGCCCTGAGACTGTCATCAAATACATGACAGATGGGATGCTGCTGAGAGAGTGCCTGATAGACCCAGACCTGACCCAGTATGCCATCATCATGCTGGATGAGGCCCATGAGAGGACCATACATACTGATGTGCTCTTTGGGCTCCTGAAGAAGGTAATGCAGCACTGGGTTTTCACTGCTTTCAGTGTTCTCTGTGTGGGTAGGAGAGGTGAAAGGCAAAGGTGAAGTCACACAGGTTCAAATGTGTGCTTCAAGAGAAATGCTTTTAAGGGGTTATGGTCTGAATCTGGTGAAATGAGCCTCTGTGTGAAGGCAGAGCAAGCAGAAACAATGAGAATTTGCCATCCTGGATGGATGTTCATAAGGGTGGATGAACAGGGSAGTGTTCTTGCTTTGCTCATCCTTCTCTGCCAAAAGCTTTCTTGTGATAATGTTGTTAAAGGAGGCTTCAAGTGGGACCTCAGTGGTCAATTTTCTGAAATTCTGGGTACTGGGATGAGCTGCCCCTCTCCCAGACATTACAATACCTTGTATTACTGGTTGTATTTGTCTGACTTCAGTCAAGTGCCATGTTTTCATAGTTCCAAAGGCAGGAAATAACTTGGGAACTCTGTGCCCCTGCAGACAGTGCAGAAACGYCAGGACATGAAGCTCATAGTGACMTCTGCAACCCTGGATGCTGTSAAGTTCTCTCAGTACTTCTATGARGCACCAATCTTCACAATCCCTGGCAGAACATACCCAGTAGAAATTCTGTACACTAAAGAGCCAGAGACAGATTATCTGGATGCCAGTCTGATYACAGTTATGCAGATCCATTTAACAGAGCCACCAGGTGAGTAGAGAATGGGCTTGGGTTAYTGGTGATTTACAGACCTCTGAGCAAGGTCTTTCTGTAATTCATGGATCATGTTAGTAATGTGAGCAAAATGCTGTCAGGACTGTTTTTTCTTGTTTGCAAATACAGTAACTAAAATGCTGGAAAATTGGGTGAAAGACTGAAGTCTGTTTCCTCTCAGGGGCTGGCAGAAGTTGGGGATCCTCCTCAGTGAAGAAGATCTGAGGAATGGAAATATGGTGATGTAGGAGTTTTACTAAACAGAACTAATTCTGTGGATGTTTTAATTTATTTCCTTTGTAGGTGACATTTTGGTCTTTCTAACTGGCCAAGAAGAGATTGACACTGCCTGTGAAATCCTCTATGAGAGGATGAARTCTCTAGGACCTGATGTTCCAGAGTTAATTATCCTGCCAGTATATTCAGCTTTACCCAGTGAAATGCAGACCAGGATCTTTGACCCAGCCCCACCAGGGAGCAGAAAGGTAATTTCATCTTTGTGCCCATTCACCTTCTGCTGATACATTTAATAGTGGGGTGTATTACACTGCTGAAAGAACACAGTTTTTGGAGAAAATATGATTTACAGCTTAGAGCATATTTTTGGTTGTATACATAC
>CADDXX010000657.1:196667-227028 GCA_902810485.1 Alauda arvensis
AAGGAAGGAAGGAAGGAAGGAAGGAAGGAAGGAAGGAAGGAAGGAAGGAAGGAAGGAAGGAAGGAAGGAAGGAAGGAAGGAAGGAAGGAACTTTATAAATCAGGGAAAAGTCTGCAGGCTGGAAGAGCATCACAGCTGGAGCAGCCTGAAGAACTGAGAAAACAACTCAGAGCATGGAGCCTGCATTGTTCAGGAGTCATGAGGGAGCTGGACCTTTTTGTGAAGCATTTGAAGAAATGCCTGTGTTGATTAGCAGTTTGTGTTTCTAACAGACACAACCCACCAATCCTTCATGTAGGAAAACACAGCAGTGTGGAGCATCAGAAGTCAAGGGTGTGAAGGGAGGACTATTCAATGGCAGTCAGGTCATTTTTCACTTAAAGAAAAATAAAAAATTCTTCTTTAAAACACTCTGCTCATTCTGCTTTGGGAGTGGTGATGTCCAACCTTCCCTGAGTGCTGCAGCTGGGGTTTGTGTGACTGCAGGGACAACCAGGGGCAAACAGAGAAGGGAGAGGAGGGAGGTGCCAGCTGCAGCAAGCAGGGGATTTATCAGGAACTTCTCCATGCACTGACCTGGAGCACTGAAAAAACAACTGAGGCAGCGAGAGGGTACAGAAGGTGCTGAGTAATTAGCAAGTAATGAAGGCAGGAGAGAGGAACTTCACTCASAGCAGAGTGTGCAGAGCCTGGGTGCCCAAGCAGGAGGCAGARCTGTCAGCAGGGAGCAGCAACTCGGGCCATTCTGGTTGAAGGAACCACCAATAAAACCCAATCAATGAAATCCCTTTTAAGTTGGTTGGATCAGTGACCCAGAAAAGAGCTCCCCTGCAGAAAAGGAAATGATAGTCTATAAAGTGGGAGCTCAATGGGAAAAATCTATTAAAGTGAGAGAGCTGCAAGGAGACCTTGGGTGTTAACTGAGACCTTTTGGAAAGAAGCCACAAGAACCTCAGAGCAGACTTTTAACCCTCCAGCTGCTGCTGTGCCAGAAAGGGCTGAGCAGGGCAGGGAGGATGCAGCAGCACAGGGTGACAGTGTCACCAAACTGGGAGAAATAAAAACCTTCCATTTTTTTAGTGTTAGAGAATGAAGGCATTGCTTTATTCTGGTGTGCAACAGAGATAATTTCATCCTCACATTGCCTGCATTGTGCAGAGAAAATCCTTCCATCACAAAAYATTTTTCACTGGAGTTTTCTTGTATTTATCCAGTCACAACCCAGGGAAATTCATGGGTTCAGTGTTCAGAGATCCCAAGTTRCTCAGTTTGTAGTATTTGGTTTCCTAATTATCCCTACACTTTCAATGTTAATTAGTTCCTCATTCCTTGGTTCTCTCATCTTTTTCCCAAACCAGGTGTCTCTGACCATGCCAGGGGTGATGTTTGGAGGTGATGTTTGTTTMTGGTCATTATATTTTGTGTATTTTCTGTGCTGCTCCCACCCTGCTGGGATGTTGAGCTCATCACGCCTTGAGTGACCAAACCTTTGAAAAGAAACTTCAGTTTCTTTCCCTCAAGGAAAGTCCACAAGACTGACTAAAATTACACAAAAAAAATTAAGTTTTGTATCATTTTGCAGCAATGGGGGGGTTCAGATCCAGCTGAGGAGTTCTCAGAGGGTTCCTGGAGCTCAGCCCCAGGAACAGCTCATCCCCCAGGGCTTGGGGCTGATTCCTCCACAGCCTGCCCAGAATCACCACTCAGATTTTTGGGACCAAAGAAGGAATTTAAACCTCAGTAAGTAAAACATCCTGAGCCTGGCACAGGGCAGGAGATGAATCTGATGCACCCAGGAGTGAATTGTGAAGGAAAGAGTTTTCTGGCTCCCAAATTCAAAATATCCCACCAAATTAAACTTTGGGGGAAAACTTAATCTGTTTTTAATAGGATTCTGGTTTTTTTTTGGTCCAAAAATCAGCTTTCTGTCTACCTATAGACAGTATTGATTGATTGATTGATTGATTGGCTGCTAAGACTAGAAGACAAAAAGCAGAATCTCTGCCTTGTTTCTTCTGACATATCAGTGCAATTTCTGAAAAGCATCTTGGAAGAAGTTATGAACACAGACCTCMTGAAAATCARAAAATTCAGAATATGCTGTGCATTAAATTCCAGCTTGGATTAATTTGAKCCAATTCCTTYATTATTTTTTAAATGCTAGGCCATCCCCATTCATTTTGTAAAAATGAAGAGAAATTCAGTGATGCAAAATAAGTCTATAATCTAGGGAAATTCATTATCCAGAGCTGGCTCTTGATCAATCAATACAGRCTTCATTCTTGCATATAAATCACAGGAAAAATATCCAGGTAGARGTAGAAGTGTCAGTCAAATGTGTTTTCACATTTTCAACTTTAAAAGTRTTGGAAGTAATACAGCAAATCTGCCCCCAGGGACACTCAGTCCTCCTTCCCTTTATCTTCYCTTGCYACCTCWGACTTTTTTATTCCATGTAAGTGGAAAAGGGATGGGGGGATAAAGCTCACATGCACTGGGAGATTGTGTGAAAAACAWGGGAAAYCTCTGCYCTTTTTAAAAGTGGTGAGAAAATCYATGGGGTCAGAATTAGAGAAAACTTGTAAAGAAGCTGCCATGGGGCTGGAAGGTCACTGAGAAATCATTACATTAAAACTTCTCAAAGCCTGAAAAGAGGATCCTACTTCATCAGAATTTTACCTTCTTTTCTCTGAAGACATTTTAGTCCTGTTTGGCCAGGGAGAACTTGGTGAGGGGAAGAAATGAGGGATGCATTTGGAGCACTGGAGATTTTCTGAGTGAAGCCCCTGCCAGGCTCTTGTCCTGCCCAAGGTGKRTCCTARAGCCTTYCARTAAATMTCTGCTTYATTCTCCAGCTCTGKCCAGYCTCTGCTCCAGCTCAGCCTTCCCAAGGCATCTCTTCCTTCTGTCTTCACCTTCTGTGTAAGCAAAATTCCTCAGCTCTGAGCTCAGCTGAAATGACTCTTTCTCAGTAGCCCTAAATAAAGCAATAATCCAAATTTTTGAAAGAAACTTYTGTTTTTCCTTGTAATAATTGCCAGCATACAAGAGTTTTTCAGGGCTTGCTTACAAGAAAAAAGGAAAACAAACATGAATTTTCCAACCAGTTCTCGCAATATTTTACAGAACTTTCCAACGACTTCTGTTTGTCAGAGTTTTTAGTGTAAACTCATGGTGAAGAAGATGCTCCTTAGGGAGCTCTGCTCTCTGCTCATGTTGTTGCAGCAATTTCTCCTTTTCAGAGCTTTCCCTTCACAGGAGGCTGCAGATCCTTYCTGAGAGCTGCAGAGGTGGTGGAGCCCAGGCTGTGACAAAGCCAAAGACCCTGAGCAGAGCCTGGGGTATTAAAAAATAATTAAAATGATTTTAAAAAAAGCATTTAAAAATAATGAATACATAAATAAAATAAATAAAAAATAAATAAAAATAAATAAAAAAAATAAACCCTTAGCATTTAAAAAATAATAAATAAATAAATAAAATAAATAAAAATAAATAAAAAAAATTAAAAATAAACCCTTAGCATTTAAAAAATAATAAGCTTGCTGTGAGCTGTCTCTGCTCTGGTGCCCCCTGCTCAGTGTCTGTGTGGTGACAAATGATCCCACCCTGATGCTGCACAGGCTGCACCAGTTGGATGCTGCTTGTTCTGTTGGGAGGGATGGAAAGCAGTTTTTGCACCATCAATCCTTTCCTGCATTCCCTCCAACATCTGCACTCACCCCAGCTCATCTCTCCCTCCTCCCAGAGCACGAACTCAGTGCTCTGACACTGAGGGTGTCTCCCTCAGCAAACTCTGAGCCTCACAAGCAAAGCCAGCCCCCCGGGRCTCCTCCTGTTTACTCCAGCAAAGAATGAAGTGATTGAAGAGGCCAGGACATGCCTTTTCTCTCCGGGACACACCCGAGAGGCACAGCTGAATAAATACCCCGTGTTTTTGCAGTCTGCTTGCCTGGGAGTTAAAGTGCAGGTAGCAAAGAGCTCTGCCAAATGTGGGGATTGCCACACTCTGCAKCCACTGCCAATCCCACAGATGAGAGATTTATAAAGGCACAGCACATTCCTGGGTTTTCCTGAGCTCTCTGGGGATGCAGGGATCACACCCAGAGTGCAGGGGATGCTGCCCTGGGATGGAGGCTCTGGGATGAGCAGGGGTGATTCCAGCAGAGTGGTTTGTGCACATCCCTGCCCCTACACTGCATTTACACCCTGCTGTAATGGCCACTCTTTYTGCCCAGGAGCTTTGCTTTGAGCTCCTGTCTCTGTGGAATGCAAAAACACTCTGAGGGAGTGGGAGGGTAAAGGGTTGATGCACTGAGCTCAGGTTAAGGTGTGTGTGAGCAGAGCTGGGTTCAAGAAGAAGCACAGAAACCCATGGAGAGAGTTTTTATAACCTCCACTCCTGGGATTGCAGCAAATTTTTCTTTCTCTCCTTCACTTTCTCTGCCTATTTTGATAGACATTGGAAGAATAAAGATGATTTTTCTACTTAAAAAAACAAACCCAAACTTAGTCAGTCACTGGTTTCAGTGGGCACAAGAATGGCTCCATCTTGTGTAATCAAAAACAGGACACAAAGTAAAGAAAAATGAAAAAGCAGAGTCCTAATTAGGGAAGAAAAAGAAACTGTGATTTTTTTTCCCCAGAGAAAACCAGCATTGAATAGTTCTATTTTCATGTTCAACTTAACTGAAGTGTTACAAAATGCTTTGAGCTTGAAAACAGAGTGACTCTTCTCTAATTCTTTTCTAAAGTCCACAAAGAAAAGGAAGGTGTTTGTTTTAGATATCCTGCAAAAGGGAACCTGCTGAAGGCTGCCACTGATTTGGGACCAAACTCCAGGTTCTGGATGGATGGAAAAGCTTTGGCCACTGTTTTTTCAGTGAGCCTGAGCTGCTACCACGAGCTGCTGAGTGAACACAGAGACACTGAGCTGGGACAGATCCCAGCTTCCTCGGAAATCTTCAAACATTTTTTTTTCCTTTCCTGTCAGATTCCAGACAGATGAAGTTTCCTTGGCATAGACCTATCCCACCTCTCCTCTGAATCACAATAAATCACAACTTGGAGGGTGGCTGATCAAGGGAGAGAGCCTGGCTTTGTGTTCAGATGGGTTCACTGCCCATCATTTGCCTTCTCCCGTGGGTCCTGCCTCTGCTACTGCTCATTCTCTGGAAAATCCCAATTTCCAGTTGATTCCAAAAGTTGCTGAGTCCAATTTCTGTTGTTTGTGTGATAGTGTGAGGAGTGAGTACATTCCTCACGTCCTAAATCATCTCAASCTGACCCCAATTAAGTGCAGACCCTGGGTTTGATTCCTCTCAGTTCTCAGCAGCCATAACAAATGAGGTCATGGTGTGGCAGTGAGACCCTRCAGCAGACACCACTGGGAGCACCACGGGGATCCTGGCCCAGTTTTGCTGCAGGGAGAGAGGAGACAGAATGGATCATTTCTTCCTGTTCCTTCCCAGAGAGGAGCCATGGCATTCTTGGCAGCACAGCTCAAGGATTTTCRTGAGGATACAGGAAAACCACAGATCTCGAAGTTTTATTGAAAYTTTGCTCCCAGAAGGGAGTGAGGTGATCTGTGACACCTGTGMCTGCCTTGCACAAAATGCTTCAGCTGTAGCTTGTGCAAGAACCTGGCAGCAATCAAACACATCCTGAGCTCAGATGTTCACTGAGCTGCCTTTCCTTCTCAAAAGCTCCTTCATTTTCCTGTGGCTCATGGCAAAGACTCTGGCTTTTTTTGGGAAATGCAGATTTCCAAATGCTGTAGAGCTGATGGTCAACAGATTCCTCAGGTCTGAGAGATTCTTCTGAACTGGCACAGCASCACCAAGAAGGATGCAGTGTTCTGTGGAGGAAGATCTTTTTGAGCTCAGTGTGATGSTAGAAATCAAAAAGTTGTGGGAAGAGTGAAGCCATTGTTCCTGAGGCTGAGATTTGTGCCTTGGGTTTTGAACAGGAAAATCCAGATCACTCTTTCCTCTAATTCACTGCTTGCACTGGGTTGTTTTACCAATATCATTCATCTTGGCCTTTTAATGTTATCATAAAAGTGCAGTAACAATACAATAATGGTGACAAATCTAAAATTCCATCCCTAAGGAAGGCTGATCAGATCAGCTCACTAATGACAACCAGCACGAGAAATTAATTAATTCTTTGTGTTTCCAATTAAAACTACCTGCCTTTAACCCTGTTTTATACCACTGACTACTTCTCTACTGAGTAATGCAGTTTTTATTTGTGAAACCTCATACTATTAAATGCAATGAGCTCATCCTTTTTCTTGGCATCACCTCACCTCGATTYTGGCAGAGACACAAAGAAATTACAGCAGAGAGAAGACTGTAAAAAAGGGAGATCATTTTTCTCTTAAAAATTCTGCTGGTCAAGTTGGCCCTGGCAACTGTGAAGTGAAAATTCAAGCCCAGTTCCACAGTGGAAGTTTATACACAAATTACAAACCCAACATTATCACCTCTGCATTGTTTTCATATGGTGAGCTGTATTTTTCTTACATATTAATGTGTGTAAAAGATGTCAAAGCAACTGCAACTGGAAGAGATTTTGTCATTTGGACCTGAGTCCAACCACCTGACTCCTCCAGGGCTGACCAAAAGCTAGAGCACATTACTGAGAATATTATCAAGAAGCTCTGGAAAGTTTCAGGCACAGTTTTCTCTGCAGCTATTCCCTGATCTTGTTGCTGGCTGAGAAATCCTCTCAATGCACAAAGAGAAGGAGCTGTGATGTGTAAGAGAGGTGAGATAATGTGGGCCATATTAATCTCTTGAAGAAGATCAGTTTTGAACCAGACAAAGACTCCAGTTCCCTCAGCAGTGCTCTCCCAGTCCCCACTTTGCAGTTTGGGAAGGAGGGGACACACACATGGCCATTTTGGTTTTTCTTCTTGATATTTGCCTGTTTTAAATGACAAAATATCTCTGAGCCAGGCTCTGTGAGGCTCTGGTCTTCAAGAACCTCTCATGGTGCAAGGGATAAATGGATGGGTTTCCACTGAGTTTGTTTCCTTTATGGCTTTCTTGGACTTTTTAAACAGCTCTGCCAGGATTGAGAGGCTTGGTTTTTTTTAGAAATCTTATAAAGACACAGGAAGAATTTAATTATTGCAGTAGAATGACTTTTTTTTTTCATGACTATTTATGTAATGTTCCAATAGTTGAAAATGTCTTCTCAGRGTGTGCATTAGAAACTTCCTGCCTGGAGTGTGTGGAGGATTCCCAGGATATAAACCAGATTCATGCTGGAACCCAGCAGTGTAAACATGTCCTCAGTGCAGACAAGAACCCTTAAATCCTGTCATGTGAAACAWGCTCCAGTTGTGTCTGTGCTTTCTCCTGCAAATAAACCAGTGAGAGATGTGCCCAAAACSTTTTCCTGACACACACAATTTCTCACCTCATTATTTCATCCTCTTTTTAATAGATTTATTCTTTTATTGGGATGCTTTAAAGACATTTATAACTCAATCCAGCTAAACACAGCAAGCAGCCTGACACAAGTCCATGCTGCCAGSACTTTTAAATAAGAGGCCTCATTTTATCCTTTGTGCCATTTCTAGGTGTAATCATAGAACAGAGTATTGGGTGTTTGTATATTTGAATGAAGATTTGCTTCTTGAGCTGTAACTTTCCCCAGAATCTCCTTTTCAATTAACTTCAGGCAGAAACAACTGTRGATAATTATTATGGAGAGTTACACTTCTATTCACTGGAAAGCAACTTCCAATCCAGGTTTGTAAGATAGTCTGACTCTGGGACCAGGGGTCTGCAGGGGTCTGTCCTCCTCAGATAAGAAATGTGCATRGAGCAATTAAATTAAATTAAATTTTTTTCTGAATTGGGAACTGCACAGATTCTCATCAGTTATATCTTTTTTCTTCTCATAAAAGAAATAGAGAATGGAAAGTGTTGAAATGTAGATACACAGTTAAGCATCAAAATATGGAAATATAGAATTAAAAGTAGATGGAAGTATAAACATCACTGTYAGGATGTTTGTGGTGAGTGGTGAAAGGAAAAAACAATCCTTTTTTGRGGTGTTTTTACAATTTTCAACTTAACTGTAGCATTGCTGGGCTAACACTCACCTGGTGATCAGTTCCTGGCTGTAGAAAATATTTCACATGTGGCATTTGGGGTGACAAATTAACCCCAGGTATGAGCGTGGGCCATAATAAACTTCCACTGAATTAAAATTAAAGGCTGCAAGAAAGCACATTAATTCACTGCCTGCTCCCTGCTCCAAAGCCAGGGATACTCAGTGTGACTGAGGGAGGCTTGAAAAAATGTTTTCTTCTTTAATAAGGAAAGAGAAACACGGCTCAGAGCTCCCTGTATGAAGTCACCATCCTCTCTGTTACTCACCCCCATTATCTCCTCTGCAATCTGCTCCCAGAGGAGCTTCCAGACAACCCTGGAAGCTTATCCCTGTCTAAGAGTTATTGAAGAGAATAAAATAACAATTATRGCCTAGAGGAAGGGAACAATGGTGTAAGAGTCTGGTGGTGGATGGAAATGCTGCCTCCATGCAGGAGCCAGAACAATGTGGCATTGTGTGTGTGGGGATGGGGGGCCAGCACCTGGAGAAGGGCTGGGGGGAAGCTGCCCCATCATAACTCACAAATACAGCCTGAAAGGCAACAGCCTGAGCCTCAGGTTGTTTTACAGGCAGGTTCCAGTCAGACAAAGCCCTTCTGCTGCAGGAAAGTGGATTTCCTGTGCATCTGCCTGGAGGAGCTGTGAGGATCCCTCATGCTGAGGGCAGTAACCAGTGCAGACATTCCTCAATCTCTCRTATTTTGGATAATTCCCTTCCCTTGAGGAAGGCTGTGCACCTTCCTCAAGGRAAGGGAATTATCCAAARYATGAGATAGTGGCYGATGAAACTCARTATGAGCACTGCTAGARGTTGGGGGGAAGAAAAGGGGGTGATTGAAAAATTGTGTGCTCTGTAAAATGCCCTGAGCAGTTGTGTGTTGTTTCCATGGGTAGGGAGCAGGATGTAAAATGTGTCCCAGTGCAAACCTTTGGCTGTGAAATGTTTGCTGAAGGGCTCTGTTGTTTCTGTGAATGGAGGGTTTGGTTCCTTACCCACAGCGTGTCCCTGACATTCTGACAGTAAGCGGCACAGGCAGTCCAAAATGGCGGGAGCGGCTGAGGCGGTCAGAAATGGCGGGAGTGGCTGAGGCGACCAAAATGGCGGGAGTGACTGAGGTGATCAAAAATGGCGGGAGGGGCTGAGGTGATCAAAATGGCAGGAGGGGCTGAGGCGATCAAAAATGGCGGGAGGGGCTGAGGTGATCAAAAATGGCGGGAGTGGCTGAGGTGATCAAAAATGGCGGGAGGGGCTGAGGCGGTCAGAAATGGCGGGAGCGGCAGCTCTAATGGGTAAGGGGGGGAATATCAAGGGATAGGGGGCATTGGATAAGAAAGTAGGATTAGGGAAAGGAGTTTACAACTGGGGAAAGCAGTAGGGAAAGGCTTTGGGGTTACAATTGAGTAGAACTGGGGAATACAACAATTTTAACAAAATGCTGGTAGGAGAGCTCGCAGGCTCTAACAGGGAGTCTGACAAAACATCGATGAGGGAGCTCGCAGGCTCTGAACACAACTTATTGCAAACACTCAGACTCATTTACTATCCTGTAATTATTGAGTTGTGGTCTTTGCTATTACATTCATTACAATAGGATGCAGAACCTGTAAAACAAATCAGGGCCTCTGCTCCATTGGCATCTGGCTGGATAGATAAAAAGTCCATAAAGCCTCTGACTCGAAGGAAAGAACTTCTCTTGCTCTATTTAGAAGAGGCAGCACAGCTAGAAAGGGCTCCAGCACATATTTTTGAGTTTAGACAGATATCCCTGCTCCCTGTGGGCTGTTTGCACTGGCCAAAAGTCTCAGTGCTCTGCCTGCCTGTGCTTCCTGGGGAATTCCTGCCAGACTGCTCTGATGCCATGGGCTGATTGTGTGCCCAGACCATTTATTGGGAATAAGGTGTGGAAAACATTGCCAAACATCCCCAGGTAGCTTCCCTCCCTTCTGTGGGGAGAACACAGCCTGTATTTCTGTGTATTTCTGATAGAAATGATTGCAGGTCAAAGACTCTGCTCCCAGACAACAAGGCCTTCCCTGGGAGACTCTTGGCACCAGRGGTTCAGAGGTCAAATGCTTTGATGTCAGGAGTGAAATGTTCCTTCTCAAAACACTAAAATCTTAGAGTGARCAGATGGTTTAATGAAGGAGCTGCCTCAGCACAAGAAGATCTCACAGGTGACTCAGGTTATTTCTCAAAATTTTTTTTTGAGAATTATTTCAGAGCAAGAGCTGCTTAGGAGCTGTAATTATGGGTACAGACTGAGATCCCATTGATTAGTTTTTAAGGAAATTAGGATTCATTATGCTACCATCAAGCTTCCTTGAAAGGGAAGATTTATTAGCCTCTCATCTGGGTCAGGAGCTGGGTTTGGTTTCTGTTCTTAGCCAAGAGTCTGAAAGTTTTCACCTCAAAATAAGCTACTCCTGCGGGCTGCAAACTTTCTCACAAAACTTTCTCACCTGCAAACTTTCTCACAAAACTTTCTCACCTGCAAACTTTCTCACAAAACTTTCTCACTTGCAAACTTTCTCCCACAGTGGGGAGGAGGTGATGTACAGTGTTAAATGGCTTGAGAGGTTACAGGGATAGAAGTAAAAAAGAACTCCTGTCCATGGTGATTTGTGTCCCAGGAGCAGAGGGTAGGATATCTGAGCACCAGGTTCTTCATAAAACACAACGTTCTTTAGTCTTTGCCAAGAGCCAAGCTACTGAGTTTAGTCAGAACTCTGATCAGAAGGCACCAAGGTTCAAGAAGTAAAGCCAAAACCATTTYTTGTTCTTAAAGATGCAGCAAACTGTAGCTTACCTGTGCACAGGCAATTTTTGCAGCCAACTGTGTCACCTGAGTAGTGAGATTATTGACCTGCTTCTAACATGAGGTTTGTTAACCAAAAGAAAGGAGTTCTGTCCCTGTCCAGCCTTGTCACTGCTGCAGTGACTGGGATCCAGCCAGGTCTGTAGCACCTTCCATGGAAATGTCCACCACAAGTGTCCCAGCAGGAAGCTGAGGGTGTTTTTTCCAAGGGTGGGTTTAGCTCAGAGAGAGAACATGCACACCCCTAAATATTCTAACTGATTATACAGTAGTTATATTCACAAAATTGGGTTTACATCCATGCTGTGACTGCCAGTTTGTGGAGAGCCCCTGTGTGACACATCCCTGTTGCTGTTTTCTCAGCTTTTTCTTTTTCAGGGGCACAGGAGATGGCATTTTGTTTTGTGCAACTGTTTTATTTTTTTTTTTAATGAAGTGGATAAGAGCAACTAGTGGAGTATGGGAAACCAAACAATAACATAATTCACTTCCTCAGTGCTGCTCAAACTGCTCAAGTTGCTTTAGTTTTAAATAATTTCTTTTAAAAATAATTATTCTTTTAAACTGGTTTTGCACAAATATATACTCTAAAGTGTTGATTTTTTTTCATCTGGCAGAGTTTGGAAACACTGAGAAGGAATGTAATGTATGTTTTTTCTTAGTGGATACAGTAAGCAGCTCTTWCAAAAGAATACAGCAGCTTGTTTAAAAAAAAAGTTGATATTTATCCATTTTGAGCTCTTTTACAAGTGGAATTACCACTAACAGCTTTATAAACATAAAATCCAGATATACAAATCTGYACCCAGCATATCTACAGTTCACATGCAACCACAACAGCATCAGAGCAAGGTGAAAGGCTGTAGCAGCAAATAATGGTTACCTTTGAAATATTTAAACCAAAGTTTCAGTATTCTCAATGGTCATAGTGTGGTACATTTGTGTAAAATTCTGCTTACAACATGGCATTAGTACAAAAAATTGGAACAAGAAGATGTAAGAACTGGGAGCAGGCACTTTACTTCTCTAAATCATCATAATTTGATACATAATTTGGTTGAAAGTGAGGATAATTTAAAGTGGAAATATTCTTAAGTGTTTTCAGACTTCTGCTGGAACTGTGGCAGCTTATTGGAAAACTTGAAACCAAAATAGTGATATTTTAGCTGTTGTGTGGAGAGTTCAGTCCCTGCTGTGCCTGCTGGGACATTTGGTAATGACTGCTTTGAAAAAATATTTGAAACTGAGATCCAGCAATTTAATTTCAGGATTTACAGTAAGCTTGGAAGAGATCTCCYTCTGCAAATTGCTGCCATCAGCAAGGCACCTACCTTCAGTGTGAAAGCCATCTCTTCTGAAACTGGTGAGCAGATTTCTGTGTATGTGTATTTTTAGCCTCACATTTTATTTTGTAATCTTATTGCCCAGTCACACAGGTGTTATACTCAATAAAAATCAGTGACATCAAAGTATTTATTTCTCCCCAAGTAGGGCACAAGGAAAATGTGCATTGCCAGGTCCAAATGCAGACAGAAGAGGTGTGACCTGGATGAGAACACAGCTGCAGATGGTGACAAACAATCTGGATTTTCTGGGTGTTTGAGTCTCGACAACATTACTGTTTTATATTCAGTGTTTGTTGTTTTTTTCCTGTAGGCACATCTGTGGTAGTAAGACAGTTTGAGAGCCAAAAATCAAAGCCATGCTCTCCTTTGGCATTTCCCCACCCTGTSCTCTTTAATTGCCTCTGTCACCTCAAGCATCGTGCACCTTTTAAAGACTGTGGGTTGCAGGATTGGCAGGCAGGGTGATGTCGTTGTGGAGCTGATTCTGAGCAGCTGCACCCACGTTCCAATCAAAGACTTTCTGCAGGCTCCTCTCCCATTGCTGCAGGGATTACTCAGAGCTGGGGGAGGCAGCAGAGTCCACATCCTCTGTGTCCTGTTCGTGTGGGGGCACTGCTTGCCCACCTTTAACACGTTTCCACTTCATTCTTCTGTTCTGAAACCAGACTTTSACCTGGGTGATAAAAAGAAAAAAATTACTTGTTGCCTCAGCCTGAGCTGTACAAGCAGAGCTGTGCTTATGTGTGTGGAGAGATGATTTGTGGAATTCTGGAAGAAAAGGTGAACAGAGCCTCACAAATTTGACTAATCCTTCTCTCTAACACAGACTGGGACAATTCTTTCTAAAATGCTCCACACAGATGCTCCTCTGAAACCCTCAAAGGCAGTACAAGTGCTTTGCCTAGGATCTGTCTTTGTGTCAAATAAGGCACAGTGCCTCTCATGCATTTTTAACATCTAGGCCATCCAATCTAATGCTTCAGGAATTTAAATTTGCCTCACATAATTACACAATTCTTCTGCTGTCCACTTAGCCTTGATAAGGAAACCTGGACTGAGATGACAATGAGAGAACAGAAATGCCTCTCTCCACAAAACTCTGTATAATTGTCTTTCCTTATCACCTCAARATACCACCTGACCCAGGAAGAATGCATGGATCAAACATTCATTTGAATAATTTCCTGTTAGTCAAAATCTAAGGTGATATCCATATTCCATATATAAAATCCATATTCCATAGGTAAACCTTGATCTATCAATATGCACCAATGAATGGTGGTAAACAAGAACTCAGTGGAGACCTTTTATTACCAAATCTATCTTTAGTTTAGAGAAACACAATTAAATTTATTAGCCACTTACAGAAATGTGCAATGAAGGTGTTTGAAAGAATGTGGAGGCTTTGTTTTAAAATATTTCAGTGCCATTGCAAAAGCAGACCTTTGAGTAAGATATCTTGTTTTTTAGCATTAGGGAGGAGTGGTGGAGGAGGAAGAAGGGAGACAAGGATTTRGGAAGTACTTGTCTTTCAGTGAGATCCAGGTTCACAGCTATCTCGTATCTCCTGAGCCTTGTCAAGTAGTTGTGRTGGGCAAATTCAGCTTCCAGCTCCCTCAGCTGCTCCTTGGTGAAAGCTGTCCTCTCCTTCCTGGATCTGCTGCTGGGCTCTGCCTTGTGGCCCGAGTTCTGGTTCTCTAAGAGGCAAAGCACACTGGTGTCACTTGTGGTTGTGCTGATCTGTGTGAAGATGTGCAGTTGCAGAGATCTAAACAACTCCTTGAGGTGCCCAGTGGAAGTTTTGAGGTGTTTGAGCTCAGCATGACTGAGTGGTGTGGCCAGCCTTGGTTTTGAGAGGGCAGAGGTGGCACAGCTCAGTCAGGATGGGGAGTGCTGTCTGTTATAAATACATCTTATAAAATTGGCTTTTTGCAAACATTGAGATGAATATTACATGGATAATGTTAAGGATATAGTTTTTGTAGAGGGATTGCTGATATATAGTTAGGTTTGTMATGGAACTGCCTGTTTAGTTGGGATAACATCCACTGAACACACAATGAGGACCCTGCTATTGATATTCCAAATTATCAGCACCTKCCCTCTGAAGAAAGTATGGACCACAGCCCAAACTGGAGGTGATAAAGGACCAGGATTAAATCACAGCCAGGAAACACCCAAAGAACAGCCATGCAGAAAAGTTCCTAGAATAAATAAAACTAGTTTTTAGAAAAGTATGACTATGCAACAAGAAGAGTATTTAAAGCCCACCTCTGGAGCTGGCAGGGGTGTGCTCCTRGCTGAATGCCAATCACCTGGCCATCAACTCTGCTTTATTGTCTCTTATTGCCTTCTTATTAAACTTTTATAAAATTTACAGCAAAGTGAACTTYGTTTTTCACATGTCAGAATTAACTGGGTCTGCACAGTCACAGAACAGGAGCTGAGGGAAAGAAGCTCTCAYTCCTTGCTGCCATTGCATCCAAAGAGTTTCCTTCCCCACACTTTTATTCCTTATATACATATTTTCACCCTCCCCTGATCCACCATGCAGCATGCAGGATGTTAGGGGTGTTTGGTGCCCAGCTTTGGTGCAGAACATAAAAACAAATCCCTCAGTGAGCACCCCCAGCTGTGGTGCATGGCCTGGACATCCTGGGGATGTGGGCAGTAAAACAAGCAAAAGCAGAAAAACTGTGTTTCTTGCTCTGTTTTTTAACTTTTTCTAATCCTTGCTAAATGAAAACCACAAGCAGATCTGGTGTGTGTGTCCATGACTGGCCTCAGCATCATCCTGGTCATTGTGCTGTTGTGAAAAGCCTGTTTGCTCTTTGTGTACATTTGTGTACTAGAGATTTGTATTTCAAAGCCAAATCTCAAGCCATAGCCAAAGAGATGCTGTACCAATTATGCTAATAAGCAAACACAAACTGATTTTGGCAGCCCTTTTTTATGTTTTTAATCCTTTCTCTTTTTTATTTTTCCTTTTCCTTCCTTTATATTTTGGGTTTTTTTCTCCTGTGTTTTTAAAGCTCAAAGAATCTCCAAGCAATGCAAGGAAAAATGCATTTCTTTTAGTGAGAAAGTCCAAACTGCCAGTGTTTCAGGGAGACAGTTCTGTGAGTTCCTTGACTCTTTCTCCCCTCTTGCTCCTCTTGCTAGATTCCCTGAACTAAACATGCTAGCAGTGTTTTTATGCTGAGAATCAGTTACTTAATTTTTGTGTGTAACCAAATGGAGCTCTGTGTGTCCTACCATAATATTTATACACAGAAATGATAAGCAAAATGATAATAATTTGAGCATGATGTGCAGCTTCATCTTCTGGGTGTCATTTCAGTGGCCAAAGCAGTAACACTGGAGAAATGTGTGATGTGGGCTGCATGGCTGATGTGATGTGATCTCTGCCCATCAGAACTGCAGAAATCAAACACAGCTCTTGTTACTGGGAATGCACACAGATAACAGTGTGTCACACACTACTGCTGGATCTTTCATCAGAAATGTCCATCAGAACTGAAGAAATCAAACACAGCTCTTGTTACTGGGAATACACACAGGTATCAGTCAGTGTGTTACACACTGCTGCTGGATCTTTCCATTCCAAGGGGATTGGTCTGGCTTGTTCCATACTGCTTTTGCTACTTCCACAAATAAAGGTGGCAAATACAGGAGCAAAACTCCACAAGTTTCTCCCCATGTTTTTGCCCACAGCTCAACAACCCCCTTTGTTCTCATCCCTCACTGCACAGACATTATCACATTTCCCAGGGGCTCACAAGTGTGAGCTGTGAGGAGGAGTGGGAAGCAGGATTGGAAGGGTGGATCTCTTGCTGGGAATTTGGCCACCAACTTCTGTGAGCCCGAACTCAAGGGATTCCCCTGGGGTCTGTGGGGAGGSAGCAGCAGCTCTCCAGTGCCCTCAGCACATGGCAGAAACTAGAAACAAGYAGCTAAAGCAAAGCACATGTGAGTTCATCACAGCCCTGTGGGAAGGACTCCYTTTCCAAGGGGCAGTTTCACCAGTCTGCATCTCCAAAAGACAATGGGAAAAAATGTAAAAGGGATATTTGGGGATTTCTGGGAGCAGAGTAGGAGGTGGAGCTGGGAATCTCTCATGCACACTGTGTTCCACAGGGTATTGTCAGGAGACACAAAGCTTATCCACGGCTTGAGGTTCTGTGAGATTCCACAAGTGGAAAATGTGGCCCAGAGGCTTCAGTTTTGACAACAGAATGTGGGAAATGACAAATGTGGGAAAGGACAAATCATCCTGGGCAGGTTTTTACTACTTCCCAGCCAGCAAGGGAAGTTCAGGGAAGGGAAATTCAGGGAAGGGAAGTTCAGGGAAGGAAAGTTCAGGGAAGGGAAGTTCAGGGAAGTTCAGGGAAGTTCAGGGAAGTTCAGGGAAGGGAAGTTTGAATTATCATTTTATTTAAACTTCTTAGCATTTAGGAAAATTTTGCCTAAACATGCTTTTTTAGCATAAATGAACTGAAATTCCCCAAATGTCTGCAAAACCTAGAAATCAATCCATTAATATTTTTTATCCCTGCATTCTCTGCCTGTGAAATGGGGCTACTGGAAGATATTCTCCACTTGGTAGCAGGGCTGTGGGAAAAAGCACACTATAGCTTGTAAATGAGTGCTGTGGCATTTGGATGCATATAAGCATCTTCAATTTTAATGACTTCCTTAAGAAAAAACCCAATTTAATGCATATTTCACAGATTTGGATCTGAGACATCAGCAAGTTAAGAGTTTGTACAACTATGAAATGACTGATTTTTACACTATAGAAAGAATGTGTTTTGCCAGCTAGGATGACACCATGAAATCCATGTACATTTTCTGCATTGTTGGACATTGTACTGATGAGAAAACTTTTAGTACTTCCTGTTTTGAGGTTAAAATATTTAACATTTAGTGAGACCAAATAAATTTTATATTTAAAGACTTTGCCTCTTCTCACCATAAACCAAGATGTCCAATTCCTAGTATGACATTCCCCATTACTACAGGCAGCTCGAGGTGAGGATCTTTGCTCCCTGCCATTCTCTTTTGCTCAGACAAATGGCAGGTGTGAATGTGTAACTCCACATGCTGRGACTTTCAGTTCTGTGTGTACCTGCCATGTGATTGCTGTGCAGTTACAGCACATTGTGAGTAAAATACCTACTTCAGTACCCAGGAGTGAAGTACAAAGACCAGAATAAGACAGGAGTTACAGAGCTGTTACAATCTAAAATTTCCCCAGTCAAGTATTATGAAATGTTTTGCTCACCAGCTTGCTTTCTTAATTCCCAGTCTCACCACGTGCTCTCATTCCATCTCCTGCACTCTACCACATCTAACCCTGATTTCACATCACCTACCTGAGCTCTCCTTTTTCCTTTTGGATGGCTTTTTCTCAGAGTCACTTGCAGGATTTGCCGGTGCCTCATCTTCTTCATCCACAGCCACACTCCCCAGGCTGGGGCTGCTGCCCTCTGACTCTGCAGAAGCCAAGGCCAGCCCTGGATTTCTTCCTCTTCTGGCCTCAGTTGCTGCCAGGTGCCAGTCAGAGCTCTGGAATGAGGGGTGCTGCTCCACGAGTTCCTCCTGCGGGAAGCTGTGGGGAGCTGTCACCAGGCAGGAGCCGGAGAATTCGGAGTAAGCAGCGAACTCTGGCTTTTGCTGGAAGGAGAAAGGCGCTGCTGGGAAGTGGCTGAGCCCTGGAGCCGTGCTCAGCTCGCTGTGGGAGCTCCTCACACAGCCCCAGAGCAGGGTGGGAGGCTGTGGGCTGCGCATGCAGCTGCTGCTGCTGGGATCCATCTGCTTCCAGCGCTGTCCACACCTCAGTGCYCCTGCCYGGGGACAGCCCAGCCTCCAAAAGCAGAAGAGAAGCAGAGGGGAAACTCTGCCAAATTTTACAGACAGACCTCCCTAAACAACAGTTTGCTCGTGGGTGTGATGCTGCTGCAGGTTTGCTACTTCAGGAACTCTACTTCTGAAGGTCCTCATTGCCCTGAGGGGCAAGCAGGGGTTGCCATGAGTTGGTGCATTGTGAAGGGCTGGGCATGAGTGAAACACTTTTTAAATACTGTGCTGGGGAGACAGTGACAAGTTTGTGAAGTGAAATGTGAGCGAGGGGAGGGAGGGGTTAACACACAGACCCTCAGCCCCTCCAACCAAAGCAAAGCAGGCAGCTATTAATCATCTGAAACCTTATATGCACATCTAATGGGATTTGCAGATGGAGCCTTTTAAAGAAACAATGTCTGTATTTTTTTTTTAAGGAAAAGAGCAGCACACACAAAAAAAAGTCTTTAATGTTTCCTTGTAACACTATGAAGTTATTTTTATTGCACTGTTAACAAAATTCTCAGCCTTGGGTTTAGAAAGAGCCCTGAAACAGGATTCAATAGGCACCAAATTTGAAGTGCTAAAGTGGGAAACAGAAGTAAGAAGGGACTTCAATAATTATATATAATTTAAGGCCTAATACTAAGATTTAAAAAATTATTAAACCTGTCTTGTACACACATGGAAGGCTTTGAGTGATGCTTGTTTGTTTTGTTAGATTTGTAACACATGTATTTGCTGAGAGCTGGAGTTTGCTGCCAGTGGCAGTTATTCTTTCTGGATTCTACTTTCTAGGGAATTTCCAACACACCCTCCTTGCAAGGAAATCTGATTTTATGGCAATGAAAGACATGTTTTTCATCTTTTGTTGAGCACTTTATAGTTATTCCTAACAGAAAGCAGATTTTTTAGACCCTAGAGCCATCCCAGCTGAAAAGACACGAGCAGGGAATCTGTTCTCAATCTCTTTTTCACAGAAGTGTGGCAGCTGAGAGTGCCCCAAATCCTGCTTTGCCAGGGTTACTGCAACTCCTCTCAAGGYTGTTCTCCATATATTTAATGACAGTTTTTGTCTTCATGTGTTCCATGTTTTCAGAATTTGTTTGCAGCCCTTCCAAACACTCCCCCAGGCCTTGCTCCAGTTGTGTGTGCCTCTTTCCCCTCTCCCACCACTGTGTTGGTGTTGACTCAGGAGCAGAGATTTAACAGCCATGAGCTCTTCATTTTCCACAGGAGCTGAAGTGATGCATCATTTTGGGTTTTGTATAGCTCAGAATTGTGAAATTCCATCTGGGTGAGATGGGGAATGTGTTTATCCTGTTATACCTGTTGGTTTTTAGAACTTGCCCTTTTCCAGGAGATCAAATTATTTTAGTTTAGATCCTTCTGGACAAGAACATCAAATTCTGCCACAGGAATCTAAATTTTCATGCAAARTCTTCAATATCTGATAGCAAATTCATTCTGTAGGAAGAACTCACCTAAATACTTAAATCTGTTGCTCTGTTGCATTAAATAGTAAATATTTAAAAGCATTAAATATTCACAGGCAGGAGGAAAACCCCCAGACTGCTCTTTCCCTGAAAGATCACGTGTTGATGAATTTGTGAATGCTGTAAATGTTTCAGGCACTGACAAAATCTAAGAGTCCAGAACATTTTGCCAATGCAGAATATTTAATTTATATTCTGTGTGTGTGTGTGTGTGTGTTGTCATATGTCTAACACTTCACTTCCACGGGTTACTTGGGGTTTGTAGGAATTCAGTTAAGTCTGGTTTTCAGCCCTGCCTTCAGTCTACAGTGTTGAAAAGCCCTTTTTCTGACCCAGAGAGGGGGCTCCTGAGAAGGGTTCTAGAAGATTTTATTCCATTTTCAGTCTCATGAGAAGGGTGAGACAGGACAGATGTTACAATTGATGCCATCAAAATCAGAAGCCAAGCTATTTCCTAATTACATTAGAAGGGTTTTCTGGCCTGTAAGTTTTTGCCACACAATGCTGCTAATGCTTCTATGCCAATCATCTACTAAAATATCCAACGTGGGTCCTGCAATACACCTTTCATAGTTCTATTTCTCCAAAATACCTAGTCTATTTGTAAAAYCATCATTTGAAACTCGTTTCTAGTTCCATTTCTCTCTCAACAATGTCTGTCCCATCCCGTGGCATTTATAGGTCAGAGTATTTACCTCAAGGTTTGCTTATAGGTGCACATGGCTGTGTGAGCCTTCTGTCAGGCTTTGAGAATTCTCTCCARAACCACTTCCCACATCACWGAAAGAGCWTTCTAATCAGCAAACATTTGTCCTYGCAGGGATAGGAGARAARGGAGGGTTGTGCCTTAAACTCCCAGGGGTCAGGATCAGCTCCRGGCACCCAGGAACGCCCYGGGTCAGGCCTGAGCGGGGCCTGCSCGGCTTCCCCCACATCAACATTCCCGTTTAAACTGCTCAAACACCACCATTCCCATTTCAGCTTTCCTAGGGGAGCTCTCCCTGCTGTTCCTGCGGCTCACACGTGGGAAAAGGGGCTGTGGAGGCCTTTCCCGAGGTGGGAGCGCTGAGGGTGGGAGCGCTGAGGGGCCGCGGCTCCCCGGCAGCTGCCGCTGTCACTCGGCGCCTCAGCGGGAGCCGCATCTTCCTGACACCTCCTGCTGAAACAACAACCCCCGGCCCCTCCTGCTAAAGCCCATTTGGTGCCCGAGGCAGCCACCTTTAACCTCCCTAAAGTCAACATCTCTGCGGTCAAGCGCTGGGAAATGGATGGGAGAAAAYAGCGCGGATGGAGGTGGGTGTTTGTGAGGGGAGCGCCCGTGAGGGGCTGAAGGGTGGGAGGCAGGGATTTATCTTTGAGGGTTTTTTTGTTTGTTCTGGGATGTCCCCAGGTAAGGAGCAGAACCAGGGAGGAGGGTGGAGAAGGGGTGTCAAGGTGTTATAAATRCATCGCATAAAATTGGCTTTACACAAGTGTTTTTCTTGTACCTTACATCTGTTCCCACTTAATTGGGATTTTTTTTTTGACACAATTTGTTTAAAATATTGTCTTTTGGTTTTTCTCTGCTATTAAGAAGTGAGTATGAATGCAAACAGATAAATATTTATAATATTGAGATGTAGCAGTTACAGGAAGCAAAGCATGCCCTGTTTTTCCAGCAGCTGTGTGAAAAAGGAGCAAAGATCTTGGCTTGCAAGTCCAGGCACAACCTCTGTGCTCCTTGCTTGTCTCTCCTCTTGGAGTTCTTTTTGTGGATCTTCACCATGTAAAGATGAGGAATATCCCTCCCCTGAAAAGTCATAAAAGCAAATTGTGTCTCAGCTACAGCATKAATCCTTCAGACAGGAAACATTTGCCAAAATTTTTGATAAATCATCTTTTTTTTTAATGACACTGTCTTTATGTTGTGCATGCTGTTGTAGCTATTTCATTCAGTGGAGAGCTGAATGTCCTGAACAAGTTCCAAGGCAGCAGAAACTTTCTATTAMATCAAGAATATTTTGTCAGGTCAGCAAAGGAACAGTTAAAGAGTTTGACTGGCAAATAATTTGCAAAATACAGAATTAGCTCAGCTTTTGGCAGGTTGCAGAACTCTTCTGTTCTTTCYATCAGATAACATGAAAGGAATCATGGCATCCCCAGGGAACAGAGAGGAACACTCAGCCTTTTCAAACCATTTCTTGTGGATATGGATTGACAAATCCACACTTAGACTTCAGTGTGTGGTTCATRTATTTTGGGGCAGAGCAGAATGCAACATTTTCATTTGGAGTTTTTGTTGTACTAAGAATCTCACATGTTTCTGGAGATCCTAATAAATACATTTCTAGGATTATCTGACAAGTAATAAACCTCTAAATTTCTTCAGAGCCAAGAGGTCTGCACTGCTTCTCCTGAGACCACTCTGTGCCTTCACCATTGTGCTCTGTGACCTCCTTCAGTGGAGCCACTTAAATTAAAGGCAATTAAATGAAAATTCTGTAAAGGATTTTTAGAGGAGCCAGAATTCATTCCTCTGTTGAATGACTGCAATGGAAAATGATTTYYYCCCCCCTAAATTGTAAAAGCATTCRTTATTATTATGTGGAATGWGGTCACAGAAGGTTTTGAAGAGWTCAGAGTRAATCCCAATATTAAAGGTGTCCTGTGTGATGCTGTCTAATAATTAAAGTCCAGTCAGTTGCCATTTTTTTAGGGAATTCTGCTTTAACCACACAACACATTGTGTTGCATTACACCTTAGAACTAGAACAGCAATGAMTTGTTTCTGCTCAGTTTAAATCCTCTTTTCCAGGCAGTTCTGCTGTGAAGGAATGAGCTGTTATGGTGGAGTATCTCCCTCTGTTGGTACATTTTAAAATGCAGTGTAACTACACTTCCCATTTCATTGCACCAACTTCACTGGGAGGTTTGCAGCCCGGGGAAAGTGAATTTGCACTGACCAGCCTTCAGCTTGTGCCCTGCAAATAAAAGCCCTGAGGGATGCAGGTTGTGAGAGCAGACGTCATGTGCTGGCCTCCCTCTTGAGGTGTTTCTCTGTGGTCTTGAACCAAATTTTCCTTGCCCCATTGATGTCTGTCCTCCAAGAGGTGACAGGGCCATAAAAAAACTGTTTTTGCAGTGCAGGATATGGATCTTTAAATACAGAAATGGGAACTGAATGCACCATCCTCATGTTACATCATTCCTCATCATCCCAGTTTATATATTAATTCATTATCATATATAAACTCCTTGATTTATATCTCATTTATAAAACTCTAGAAATAGTATTTTTCCTCCCTGAATTTTTGTGTRAGTGTGCTGCCCACGAGCACAGTTTGCTTTATAAAATAATTTACAGAAGTCATTTTATCCYTTGCATAAAACAGCAATTCAGAATTTTTTGAAGGATACTTTGTTTTCACACCACGAGGTGGAGATGTCTACCTGCAATTCTGGATAAAAGAAAAACTGCGAAGTTGTGGCTGAGGTTGAAATAAAATGGTGCCTTCCCCCTCCCTTCCTTCCACTTAGAAATAAATTAATTAAATAAAATAGTAGAGGCTAAAAGTATGGAGATGCTTTCTCAAGGACCTCCATGATTCTTTTGGTTTACATAACAAATAATTTAAAAAAAGAACTGAATTGCATCACCTGTCCTGGGAGAAAATTTCCATGGATTTGCCATAGTGTGTTCCACAGCCCTATGGGCTAAGAAATCAATTAGAAATAAATAAATTAAATAGTAGAGGCTAAACATATGAAGATGTTTTATCAAGGACCTCCATGATTCTTTTGGTTTACATAAAAATAATTTTAAAAAATAACTGAATTGCATCACCTGTCCTGTGTGTAAAATCTCCATGGATTTAAATTAGAAATAAATTAAATAAAATAGTATAGGATAAAAGTATGAAGGTGTTTTATCAAGGACCTCCATGGTTTACATAAAAAATAATTTAAAAAATAGCTGAATTGCATCACCTGTCCTTGGTGTAAAATCTCCATGGATTTGCCATAGTGTGTTCCACAGCCCCATGGGCTAAAAAATACATTAAAAATAAATAAATTAAATAAAATAGTAGAGGCTAAAAGTATGAAGATGTTTTCTCAAGGGCCTCCATGATTCTTTTGGTTTGCATAACAAATAATTTTAAAAAAGAACTGAATTGCATCACCTGTCCTGTGTGTCAAATTTCCATGGATTTAAATTAGAAATAAATAAATTAAATTAAATAGTGTAGGGTAAAAGTATGAAGATGTTTTATCAAGGACCTCCATGATTCTTTTGGTTTACATAAAATATAATTTAAAAAATAATTTTAAAAAATGGCATCACCTGTCCTGTTTCAATCAGTCAGCAGCCCCATATCCTCCCAGCTCACACAGACTCTGGAATCAATAGCTCCTCTTTACTCCATTTTTAACTTTTTAAATTTTTTTTCTTGTTTTTTTGCAAATTTTTAGTCCTTCAGAAAGAAATAGAATTCCTTGGGGTTTTTGTTGGGGATTTTTTTGTGGTTTTTTTTTAGATCAGCTTCTCTTCTCATAGATTCTGGGCAAATACTTCCTTATTTGCTAGAGGGCTTAAGGCCCTGGGAACCCAGCAAGGGGCAAGTGGAGGAGCTGCTCACACTCTTTCTTACCAAGCTAAAAATCACTTTTTCTATCAATCAAACCCTACATGAGGCCTCCTTCAACTCACAGGCTCCTCACCTTTGTGTTATGATCCTGCCAGTCACTGTCATGGCAACCACAGAGACCATTCCAGCTGAGGAAACTGCTGCTTTTTTGGGGCAGCCAGTTGCTTGAAATTATTCCTCCTGAAAATTGAAAAAATAGAGCATCCACTAGAAAAATTTTACCTTTGGTGGGGGTTTTGGGGGGGTTTGTTTTGTCTTGGTTGGGKTTTTTTGGGTATTTTTGGCGTTTTTTTAGGGGAGGCAGGGGTTGGGTTTTTTTATCATGCATGGAACTGAAAAGAGCAAGGCATGTAGTACTCAAGAAAATGTGAAAATCCTTTTTTTTTCTGCATAAACCATAACTGTTGCATCCTGAGACAGGTGCCTGCCTGTCTTTGAGCAATAAACCCCAGGGGTGACTGAATTCTAGCCCAGAATTCTGTTCCTCACACACATCCCTCCCACAACAGCAACAGCCCAATGAGCAGAGGAGAATTTAAAATCACCATCTCCCCTTACCCCCAGAGTAACCTGGCAAACACACGTATCATTTACTGAATTGTATCATTTATAGGATAAATAAAACCAGATGAGGARGAGCCCCAAGGCAAGGACCACAACCAGGGAGAGAGGAGCATGAATTCATCAAACCTGGGAGAGCTTTGTCCCTCACCCAAAGGCCCCACGAGGCTCAGGGAGTCTGAGCTTGTTCTATTGCCAAAATGAGTCTCCAAATCTCTCTTTGTGTAAATCCTGGGGTGTGCAGCCATGATTTCCCTCCTGTTTTGCCATCAGCTGCAGTGTGGGGTGTCTGACCTGGTGTGGTTTTGTTGGCTCTTCCCTTCAGCAGTGGCCTTTCCTACAGGAATTGCTCCAGCAATTCCTGGGCTAGATGTGAGAGGGAATTTCTGAAGGGTTCCCTGTGCTCAGAGAGATTCTTCCACCCCTGGCTGGTTCCTCTTGTCCCTCAGCTGGAAGCATCCTCCAGCTCTCAGCTGCACCAGGAGGGCTGGGCCAGCAAATCCTGCCCATGGGGCTGTGGAACACACTATGAAAAATCCATGGAGATTCACAGAAAATTCACAGGAAATCATCCTTTCTGAAAGAAATTCACAGAAAATTCACAGAAAATTCACAGAAAACCACCCTTTCTGAGAAGGAATTCACTGAAAATTCACTGAAAATTCACAGAAAATCAGCCTTTCTGAGAAGAAATTCAGATTAAAAATTCATAGAAAAATCACAGAAAATCACAATTTCTGAGAAGAAATTCACAGAAAAAAAAAAATCGCAGAAAATCACCTTTTCTGAGAGGAAATTCACAGAAAGTTCACAGAAAATCACCTCTCTGAGAAGGAATTCACAGAAGGTTCACAGAAAATCAGCCTTTCTGAGAAGGAATTCAGATAAAAATTTGCAGAAAATCACCTTTTCTGAGAAGAAATTCACAGAAAAATTCACAGGAAATTCACAGAAAATCAGCCTTTCTGAGAAGAAATTCAGATTAAAAATTCACAGAAAATTCACAGAAAATTCACAAAAAATTCACAGAAAATTCACAGAAAATTCACAGAAAATCACCCTTTCTGAGAAGAAATTCCCCCTCACATCTAGCCCAGACATCCCTGGGTGCAGCTGAAGGCTACAGCCTCCTTTCATGCCCAATGTGATTTATGCTTGTGATTAAATACAGATTTTGCAAACAGCCAGAGCCAAACTATCACTATATTGTAATAATATTCCTCTTTTTATTTAGCAGCAATCTAAATAAATATAAATAAATAATCTAAATAAATGAAATAAATAAAAAATAAGCAATCATGGTTTCTTGCCATGAATGATCCAAATCACAACAAAGACATTTTTAACATGCAAATAAATGTGGTTTCATCAGAAAAGGTGAGGAACAGGGAAAAGCTGAAAGGATTTTTCCCCATTTCCACCTTGTAGCTGGGGGTGCCTTTGTGTTACAGCTGGAATTGGATATTCAGGAGCTCAGCAGAGATAAATTGCATTATCAAGTTGCTCTGCCATGAGAAACCAAGAGCAGGAGAAGACTTCAAGGCTCTGCTCATTTCTGTGCTGAAGGATTGCTCAGAGCAAGCAGGAAATGGCCAACATGAACCACAAGCTGACATTAAATTCACACTTTTAGAATGCTGTAGGCCAGGCCCAATTAGTAATTACTGCTTATTTATTATGAACAAGTAGAATTCTAATTAGGCTGATTCRAGGCCCAGCTACTCCCTCAGATTGGATTGGCAATTAAGGTACTTCTTGTAATTATGGTTTACCATGAAATTACTCTCCCTTCTACCCCCAAAACAGCATGGAATTAGCCAGGAGTGGGATTATATTTATCACAGCACCCTGTGCAGGAGAGACTTTGCAAATAAATACAAACAATTAGAAAAACCACTCAGGGTGCTGTGCCAGCACAGTAATTAGGGTTGGAAGGCAGGAGTTTGTGCTGAAGCCAAACTGGCTGGGCTGTCACTCCAAAGAAGCAGCCCTGAGGGTGTGTCCCCAGCCTCTGGCTGTGCTGGTCCCCTCCCAGCAGGGACAATGCAGAGAAATGTGTTTTACCAACAGGAGCAAGGAGCAGGCTTGGTGAATTCAGCAGCCTGGTGTTCTCTGAGATGTCACAGTGAGCCCAGATGACCAAGCCAGACCAAGACAAGGCTGGTGCAGGCTATTTCAGCAAACTGAAGTGGAAACAAAAAGATAACAAGCATAAGCTAAACCTGAATTCTTCTCTTGTCCAGAGAAATAGAAAACAAACTTCTTTTCCTAATATTTGAATTCTAGACCCCATAGCTGCAGTTGTTATTTCAGTGAYTATTCCAAAGTGTTATGCTCTTGTCCAGGTTAATGAATAAATCACCTTCTGACCTTTTCTCTCCCCTTTCCTTGCAAAAATGCATTTTCTCTGGCCTTGTAGGCACAGTGTAGAATTCTGTGCCACAGAGCTATGGCCAACTAACATTCCATAGTTATGGAATAACTATCCCCCCTCATTATCACATTAACATTGGAAGGCMATCTATAAATCATTTTATGTATCATCAGTAGGGAATCATGGAATAAATCCTACTTTGTATAGATTTTAAGGACCACTTTAATTTTTTTTAACATTTTTATTTTATTTTTTAGTAGCTTTGCCTCCCCTACTTTGCAGAAATAGTGAACATTTTATGCCTCAATTTGTTTAGCCATCCAAATATGCATGAACATATTGAATTTCCCTTAGAACATGAAGAATTGTTTCTAGTTTAAASTGTTCAACTTCTTTTAACCACAGAAGCAAAGAAAAAATCATCTTTCATTTGTAAGTTCTCACACCTTGACCAGCTTTAGATCTGTGTTTGCAGGAGTAAGAATTACCYCTCCCCAAATGTTACAGGGCTGGTTCCTTCTCTTGTTCTTGCCAGGGTCAGGATGAATGATACMCAGGAAACAGAAATTCGAGTTTGGACTTGGTGATTTATTATCTCTGATCTATTCACAGACTATTCACAGACTCAAGAGCACTGAGCTCTCACCAGCTGCCAGAAAAACATGGCAAAATGGCCACTGCTGACTTTTTCTAAGGTCTTTTAAGCACTTTTACCCAATAATAAGATGACAGCTCTGTTATTGATGGTTTTGACCCAATGTTGACCACTAAAGGTCTGCAATGGGGACCTTTTCCACCCAATTACAGAAAACCACCTAAACCCATGAAGAAGAAGGAAGAAGAAGGTGAAAAGATCTTAGACAAGGCCTTAAATGCTCCATCTTGGCTCACACACATGACTATAAACTAAAACCTTAAATCTAAGGTTTTCACCCTGTGAGCTCACCCAGCACCATCCAAACCCCACAGCCACAGCCCCTGTGCTGTCACTCAGTGTTGGAGCCTGGCCCAAGGCCTCAGCTCAGATGTGGTGTTTGCTTGAGGCTCAGCACCTTTAAACACAGAAAGCCTCACATTTTCAGCTTCCAACACCCAAAGACCATCCTCTCCCCACAGGAGTCAGTCCTAGGCCTTCACATAATGGGGAGGTTGGGGTTTGTTCATGAATTCTGACAGTAATGGTGTATTTTCCAATCTCCTGGGTTTCTAACAGAGTTAATGCTGCTCAGGTTCTTCCTCTTATGCAGTTTGCTCTCTTCTACTGTTTCTTCTGTCCTCAGCACACCTGAGGACTCCAGCTCAGTTTGGAAGGTGATATTTGTGCAGGTGATTCTGTGTTTGTGCACAGCAGAGCTGTACAGACAGCATGGAGTAAGAGACAGGAATGTTTCACAAAGATTTAACAAACTGTCTGTCCTGCAATGCAGCCCACTGGCACAAGAAAAACCCCTTTTTAAATTCTGTGTCATCTGCCACAGACTTCTGCCTGGAGGGCTTATACCAGCAGGATGTTCCTCATTGAGAGGCATTTGATTCAATGGTTTTGKGGAGTAAAAATTTATCACCAAATATAAAAGGTAGAGGAAAACTAAACTAATAAAGTCTTACAATAGAAATATTCGTGTTTGTACCATGGAAAGCACTTGTACTCCCATCTGTGCAGGCCTTAGATTTCATCCAGGAGGAATAATTTCCCCTTTTATAGAGTGTAGAGACAAGCAGAAAATGAACTTTTGGTACATCTGCCATGTGTAACCAGTATTTAGGGATGAGTACATTGTCAGCTTCTGATTGCAGAATGAAGAAAATGAGCTGGAAAATGAATTATATCACAGATATCCTCCTCTGGTTATTGTCATGATTTTTATCATTTGCCAAGGRTTAGAAATTAATCATTAAGGAGTGATATTGCAGTAAAAGGATTATTTCTCACAGTTATTTGTGGGCTCTTTGTGTCTTGAGCACATATTCACAAATTTATCAAAGAGTCTAAAAACTCTGCACACAAACTGGTCTTTCTGGGCCTTAAAGCATTTCAATTTCAGATTAAATAACAGATTTGGAGAAAACACCCAAATCCTCCATTTTCTATCTCTAAAATGAACACAGGGAAGAGAGAACACAAGCAAAAGAAAGGTTTGCCTGTCTTCCTCATGTCTGCAATAGAGACACTCTGTGTGTCAGGGGAAAAAGGGAGAGTTGTGATGATCCTGTTCTTTCTGCTGCTGAAACAATCAGCAAAATTTACTGACATATTTTGGAAAAAGAAATGTATTTATTTGAAATGCAGGGTGGACTGTTCTCTATAAAGTGATGTGAAGTAATGTGAAGTAATTTTTTTTCTTTTTTCAAATTTTTTAATAGCATACCTCAGTTCYAATCATGAGTCTAAGGCAACTCTTTTTTCCCATTTCACTTAGATGTGATTTTTTATCTTGAAAGGCCTTAATAATGCAATTCAGAGATAGACTGTAGAAGTGAGTGAATTCTGAATGGCATAATAAATGAGTTACAATTATTAACAAAAATATTTGCCATTAAAGGAAAACAGACYGAGGATGTTCATAAATTCCCTTCACCAGACTTACATAATGCATAATTCAAGAGATGTTGAAAAAAGAAGGCTCAGAATCATTTGTCCACATGCCTGTAAAATATGACATGATAATTCTTCCTATTTCAGTAAGAACAATCYACCCTGCAGACAGCACAGAATAGAACATTTGTATCATAGGAACTCAAACTACCAATTTGAGTTAGACAAATGAAAAAAAATAGGCTCCAGCCCACACACTGTGGCCTGGCACAGAGCAGCATCCAAAGATGAATGCAGATGATGAGATTAATTTGTTGGGCCCTTACTTATCACCTAGAGCCTGAGGCTCTCTGTGCTCTGAGCTCATTTCCTGCTGCATGCCCAAGGTGCTATTTCAGCTTGGCTCCAGCCAAACAGGGCAATTTAGTGCAGCCAGAAGGGGCCAGAGTCACCACATCTCACATGATGGAAATGCACTCACAGCTCAGTCTGGGAGCTTTGGGCCTGCCCTGGCCTCCTGCTCAGGGAAAAAGGGCTCTTTGCTCTGCTCCCTCTCTGTGCCTGCTGCTTTCTGTCCCTTTAGACAAGAGCATCTTGTAGGGTGGRTGTTGTGGGGKTYYKGGRKKGKWAWKRRGGG
>CADDXX010000657.1:247658-288428 GCA_902810485.1 Alauda arvensis
CAGCACACCATGGAAGCACTGCAGGGCCGTGTCCTAGGGCTTGCCCTGCTGCAGCAGGCGCTGGTTGAGCTGGCAGAGCTGGCGCAGGAAGCCGTCGTTGGGGCCGATGTCGCGCTGGCGGCGCACGGCRCACAGCGCGCTCCGCACGTCCATGCCCCGCCGCAGCATCAGGAACGCGATCACCAGCGTGGGCGAGCGGCTGTAACCCTCCCGGCAGTGCACCAGCACCTGGCCTGCAGCGACAGGGCACAGCACACTCAGCCTGGCACAGGGAACAGCCAGCAAAGGTCACCCTGAATTTTTAAGCTTTCTGAGAAATTATATTTAGACTCAAGTTCTCATGGGCTGTATGTAAACAAGTTGTTTTTTCCAAAGAGCTTTAATGTTGATTAATTCTTTTTGGTGGGATGGGTTTTCTTGACAAGCATTTGTGTTTGCTAGTGTGAGTGTAGAAGTGGAAACTTTCTGTACCTATCTTTGTCTGTTTTTGGGATATAGATCTGAGGTTCTGAAGTAAAAAGGGGCTTTTTTTCTTGTGGCCAACGCTGTGTGTTGTGTGGCTACTTYGTGCAATTGTGCCACAGCAAATGCAAGATGGAACCAAAAAGTAACCAAAAATTTGTATTCTATTGCCATCTCTTGAAACCAGTGGGGAAGGTGTTTTCTTTATTGTCACCCTCATCTTTCTAAGCCTTCTGATTTTTGCATTTTTTGGTAAACAGTGAAATGTTATTGTAACTGTTTATGTTGTTTTGCATTCCTCCTCCTTGGAGGAGAAAGCTGACAGACTGTTGGTTTGAGCAGTGTGATTGGAGAGGTGGAGGACATTGCCATGTCCTGCATCCCTTCAAAGACATCCAGCCTTTCTGCTGCACTGCTGTCAATGGCTACACCAACTCCATGCTGCATCACACCTGGCCATTCCCTGGCTATTTCTGAAGCCACATTAACACTCAAATAGCTGAACACTGGTGRGTGTGGTAGACAGCTACTAAGACTGAAAGAATCAGCAAAAGGAACTGCTGCAAATTCAGACTGACTCTGAATTTACTGACCCTGAAACCARTGAGATTAAACTGAGCAGATACAGACATGGCACAGCAAACACTTCTCTCCTCTTGCAGCCTGTTTTAGGGGGTCACAATGCTAACTGCAAGAGTTGCATTTAATCTTTAGAGTTTTTCATTCTCCACCAAACTGGGTGAAGAATTTATTTGCATCTGTCAAAACCCACATCACAGCTCCAGTACCCCTTTGCCCATTTCAGAGAAAGAACTTCTAGAACTGTGGGAGTTCTCATTCCTCCTGTTCAATGCTCAGTCACGAAGCAAGAAGGAAATGAAGCATKTGTAGAAATAACTGGAATGTTGAAATAGTTAAGACAACACAAACACCATCTGTCCCACTGCCCTGTGTCCTAGGATTTCTGCTCTGAGGAAACACACTGCAGAGAAATGTGGCAATAAACATTGCAAATATAACCTTCAACTTCCTGCAATCCTAGGAAATAAAGAGGCAACCAACACATAAAATAATGTAATGATTTAATATAATAACAACTGTAAGGTGACAGTGTCTATTCTTACTGTGCATTTGGAAAAAGTCCCATGTAATAGGTTATGTGACTGTCTTCAGTGCTTGTATTATTTGTATCACTTCTGCCTTTAAATTGTCATTTCTAAAGTTCTTAAACAATATTTAACCATTAAAAATATTTTTAATGTGATTTAACCTTTCTAAGGAAAAATAAAGACWTCTCTTCCCAGAACAAAACTATAATAAGATGCAGCAGCTGTTTCCCATATCAAAGTCACCCCTACAGTGACAGAATTCCCTTTGCCATGCACTGGAGACTTACAGGTAYAAACACAAGACTAAGCTGTGTATTCTTGTGTCTTTGATTCAGGGCCTTTATGTGCATTTTYCACTTGGTTGTTCTGTTGATAACACAAGCAAAGAACCATTTCAAACAGCAAATTGCTAAGAAACAAATGCAGTGCACAGAAAACTTAGAAAGGTATTTCAGGTTGCCTTACCATCCTTCTGGGAAAGGGCTTTCTCAATAAAATCAGCTGCCTCCTCAAAGTAGCGGCTGAGGTTGAACTCCTGAGTGTCATTAGCTTTGATGCCATGGTATCTGATGCCTGTGCCTTCATAGAACTCTGCATTAGTGTTCACATGCATGAATGATTTCCCCTCTGCTGCATTCAGGACGTGGGTTATCCCCAGCTGCTGCAGCTTTGGAATGTTCTTGGCTATGAACCTGCATGACAAAAAATGCCAAGGAAATGATCAGAGTTTGGTGAATCACCTCAGTATTTAGGTATTGATAAGCAAACCCTTTGGTTTTTTCTGTGAATAGATGCCAAATATACTGTGCCCAAAAGTGAATTAGCTACAGGTTGTAAATTCACAAAAACATTGAGAGCCATGGTCACTGATCCATGAGAGAAGGCTGCTTTCCTGGCTGACACCTGAGGAAAGCACACATGGAAATGAATCTGCATCTGTTAGACCCTGCTATGACATAAAATTGTAACTTTCTGAACATAAAATGCTCACCAAAGCAGCACTGGAGATGATAACACATGAACTTCTAAGATGAACTGTTCTACACATAAAATAATTTAAAAACCAGTTATAAAAAGCCCCTGCTGTCAGGTACCAGTGTTGCAGAATTTGATAAGCAGCACTTACTGCTTTAGCAGGCAATGCAGACAAACTGACATTTTAAAGGGCAAATTTAAGCACTGTGAAACAGCACTGACTTCTCATCAGGCCACAAGAAGAAAGTAACTGAGGAAATGTTCCTGCATCTTCAAAATGATCTGAGGGCTACTAAGAGATGCATCCTATGCCCTGTGCTATTCAAAACCTTTGAAGACCTGGAAAGATCTGCCAAGGCTGTCCAGAGGCAGCAACACAGAGATGTCMTTCAGTCCTTGACACTCAGTGTTTCCATCACAAGGGTTACAATTTTCAGTCTTAGCTGAAATCAATATCTGAATGTGAAGGAATCCAGATGAGTGATGTTTGAGAGGCTCAAGTGCTTAAGAAAGCATTCAGTACTTTTAGGTCAGCTAAGTCTTTCCAACTCCTCAGGTTTTCCAACAATTTAGCAAAACCAGCAGCTTCCATCTTTAGGTGGCTGAAGGAGTGACTTACCCTATTAGTGAGCACTGGGAGCTGATGCTACATAATAACCATGCCTTTCAGGCTTGATGTGACAATTAATTAGACCCAGTAATAATGTCACAAACTTTGATAAAAGCTCCAGGATGTACAAAGGCAAACAACCCACCTGCTCAGAAACACAACTGCCTCTGCTCATGCCCGGGAACGCAACCTGTAGTAACCACTGAGTAGTATCAGGAGAGTACTGACTCCTTTTTGCCATAAACCCACTACTTTTCACTCTGACTCTGGTTATTTCCTCACTGCAGCTGCAAAATTTCCCTCACTTTCATAGGAAGAAAAAAAAAAACCCCATGTTTTATCACACAAGGTGGTCTCCTGGTAAAATCTAAGCCCCACTGGGCAACATCAGCAGGATATGACAGAAAGCTGAAAGATAACTCAGTTCCTGCACACTTTGTGAAAAGAGGTAGCCCAGACAGATTGTTTTTAAAAGCAGCTTTCAGTATGTGTCTAACTGGATATGGAAACAAAAATATTTCTGAAAAACTCAACCCATGAATTGCAAATACAAGAAATTTTAATATAAAGCTGAACTCCAGACAAGCATTTGTGCAGTATCTTTCTGGACATGTTTCTGTGAGATGGCAATGCACCCAAAGGGCTTTGGGCTGGACACTCAGGTAATCTAAAAACTTCAACACCCAAATCAGTCAGTTTACATCTGTATGAATCTCTGAGYCCATTCACTCACAATTTTGATGGAATTCAAGGTCATGAACATCTTGAGAATTCCTTTCTCCCTGATGGCTGCACACCCCTTAAATTCTAGTGCAAGCAGATGAAGACTTATGCATGACTGAAGCTTCTACACTTTCTGCTGTCTGTGCCAAGCAACTATGGCAATGAACCAAATATTTGTAAGACTTCATTACCCAAACAAATGCTGACAGATTTTCCATCTGGCAGGACATCAGCTGTGCCAGGGGAGAAGTTTCAGTGTCTGGAGAATTCTGCTTTCAACACAAAAATCCTACAGAGCAAGGCCAAACCAAGAGGTGTTAATTCAGCAGTGAGTTCCTACACTTAGTAGGGTGAGAATATGGGTTAATTAATATTAAATAGATCAGCATATATCTGACTGTTCAGCATCAACAGGAACTCCCATCCTGAAATCATGCTTGAATCTGGCTTYCCTGGAGCCAAACTCATTCCCAGTGAATGATTTTTGCAGATTTCCCAGATGATTTTCTTACACAGCTAGGGGTGAAAAAGAGAGAATCTGTATTTGTTTCTCCCTTTCCAAACAGTCCTTGGAGCTCTCTCATCCTTAACATTTCATTCCAGCTGCATCATGTTGGATGTTGAAATGCTAGCTCCTTCAAACAGCAGAGAGATGCTAACATCAGCTTCATCTGCCTCCTGAAAAAAMCCCACAGAGTCTTGTGCATTCTCAATAGGGAAGATTTAGAATTCCTCATCCTGTGAGTAACATCAATAAGTGYTTCTCTTGAACTGAGATGAATTATTTTACCAGCCAAAAAACACAGGTTTTGGAGAACCATTCATCAGCAATTAGGGATACATGAGGTTATGAATTATTGGCATATGGAATTAGAAGCAAATAAAACAAGTTTTTAATGGCAGAAAATGCCAGCCTATTAACACATTTTAATTTACACTGYCCTGTCCATGCAAAGTTGTTTCCTTACCAACACTTTCCTCACAGTCACTGAAGTTAACATTAATTTTGGGACAATGCCCTCCATACTCCTTACAACACACCTGAACTTCTGGCACACTAAGAGCAAAGAATTGCTTCATGGGTTAACCAAATACATTAAGAAAAAGTAAGATTGGGCATTCAAAACCAGAACAATTTTAACCAAATACAGTTCTGGAGAYATGACCAGAATTATTACAGGTTTCCAAGCATCTGGGAAAAACCTCACAAATTCCCTTACAGCAGTTCAGAAATCTAAGCCTGCTCATTTTCAGGCAAAACACTGATTTTCACAGGAATGGGTGCTCTGGATAAAAAGCCTCCCACCCCCAATGGGCTGACTGCTCCCTCTTGTCCCCATTTTTATGTCACCTGCAACCCTGATAAAAATGAATTCTGTCCAACCCTGCTGGTCACATCAAGATGTTTCACTGAAAAACATCTCCACTTATAGAAAAATATAAAATGATGTGCATTTGCAGTGCATCCCAATTTGTTATTTTGTGATTGTTTGAAAAATATGTAACTGTGCTAGTCTATCACTTATAGAATTCTTATTTTAGGGGTTTTACATTTATACTCTTGTCTTCACAAATTTTGTCTRATCTTCATGAGAGGTCAGAATTGCCTAACATGGAAACCCATAATTTTCAAACTATGTAATCATTTTATCTCTGCATTTCCATTAGTTTTGACTTTCATGCACTGCCTGGAAGATCAATTACTTTGGCTCAGCCTGCACCTTGAAGTCACTTGGAGGATAAACTGTTATTCTACACTGTGACCCAATTTAATCTCATCAGCCTGAATGTCTCCATGYTGGCATCTTCATCTAAAGATGAGTTACTCTTAAAGACACACAGCAGCACTGCTGTGCAAAATATCTTAAAAGGTAACCAACAGAAGTTTCTGAATCTCATTCAGAGGTTTGAWTTTTTTCCTRTGACTTCCTGTTCAAATTCTATTCATTTTATATAATGTATTGGCATTCCAATCCCCCTACTCTGGCTGCTCTATGAATTTTTATTGTTATAAAATCTCTGTTGCTTGTTATCCAAAACAACCTGCACTGCACACCACAAGAGTGCAAAAACAGGAAATGAAGCTTGAACTTTTTGAGATTCATATTGTTTCAGAATGACTCATACAGCAAATTCTACTTCAAATTCAGTATATAATACAGCTCCACTTGACAGAAAAAATCCTCTTAAGAATTAATATGATTTTCAGTTTGAGAATATCAAAGTTCACCATGCAGTGACCAAATCTTAATGGAAATCCATCTRTTCAWCTAAACCTCAGCATTACCTTCACTCTCTCTGGATGCTTCCATGATATTATTGCCTCTTAAGTCCTGAAAAATTAAGTAGATTATCTTTTCCAACTGTGAAACAATTTCTTCAGCCACAAAGTTATTTCTTACCTCTAGCTGCCCTCCACAATTTTTCAGCATTCTTTTAAAAACCCTGACAATACAACTGCATGTTTCCTGTTTCTCCAACCAGCAGCTGAACTGTTCCTATGCTACAAACTGCACTGGTGGTGCTTCAGCTATTTTTTTGTCACTTATTACATAAAAGGTCCTTCTCAATGGTCAAGATTTCCACTAGACACAGATTTTCCACTGTGCAACTTATACCTGCATTATCTGCTCCTCTGCACCTTTGCATTGGAACATACTCTATAATTAAAATAAATTATTGAACAATGCAAACGACTCTATAGCAGCTAACTACCCTCAAAGTTATTTATATATACATATTTATTTATATCTTTATATATTTACTGTGCAAATCAGCTTGCAAGCTATGACTCCCTTTTTTTCCAGGGAAGTGCTACAAATGTGAAGGAGATGGAGGCTGTCAGACACCAGACTGGCTCCTGAATGACTTCAGTCCCATCTCTGAACGTGCATGTCCTGCAGGAACAAACTGGCAGCAACAAATCTAATTTGGATTGGCTTAGGAGTAAGTTAGTGACAATCTGATCTAGATTTGTATTTTTTAGGAGGTGCAAGCCTAAAATAGGAACAGGGATCCATTATACAACACATGTATGTATATTAAAAAAAAAAATCCCTAATTTCACTGGGGAAAAGCATACAAAGATGGGCAAAAAAGGGAAGAGATAATCAGCAGGATAGGATAGGACAGGACTGGAGCAGTTAACTGTAATAATGATGTGGTGCAAAAAATAAACCCCTCAGGGCCCGCTGAGCTSCAGCGGATCCCGTCCTGCAGCCGGACTGCTCCAAGCACCGGCGGCTGCTCGGGACCGCCCTGTGCCCCACGGGCCGGGCTGGGCCGGGCCCTCTGTGCCGGGCACCGCACCCAGCCCAGGCCAACCCAACTCAACCCGGCCCAACCCAGCCCAGCCCGGCCCAGCCCCTCTGTGCCGGACAGGGATCCCAGCCCGGCCCCTCAGCCCGCCGGACACCGCACCCAGCCCGGCCCCGGCCTGCCCCGAGCCCCGGCCCGGCCTGGCCCGGCCTGCCCCGCCGCACTCACGCGTTCCCCACGTGGATGCGCGGCACCACCTCGTTGCTGTGCGCGCTGGGCAGGCTGTAGCAGCCGCTCTCGTCACACAGGAGGTCGTTCAGCTCCGCCACCGAGATCTCGAAATCCCCCATGGCCGAGCCTCGTCCGCCGCCAGCCCCCTCAGCGCTGCGGCCGGGCCCGCTCCCGCCCCGCCCGGCCTCAGAGGCGGGGCCGCGTCCGGGGCCGGGCCCGGAGCAGCGAGCGGCTGCGGGGAGCGCAGGAGCGGGATGGAGCCCGCGGGCCGAACCCTGAAGCTGCTGCTGGTCGGAGACAGCGGCGTGGGCAAGTCCAGGTGCTGGCCGGGCCGCGCGGGGCTGGGGGCCGCAGCCCCGGCCTGACCCCGCTCTCTCTCCCCACAGCCTCCTGMGGAGGTTCACGGACGGCGCCTTCGAGCCGCGCCTGAAACCCACCATCGGTGAGAGCGGGGTTAGCCCGGGGCTGGGCTGTGTCTCTCCCGGGCTGTGTCTGTGTGCCTGTTCGGGTTCTGTCTATCCCGGGCTCTCTCTGTCCCGGCTCTCTCTGTCCGGTCTCTCTCTGTCCCGGGCTCCCTTTGTCCCGGGCCCTGACTGTGTCTGTCGGGGCTCTCTCTGTCCCGGGTTGTCTCTCTATTCCGGGCTCTGTCTGTCCGGGCTCTGTGTCTGTCCAGGGCTCTCTCTGTGTCTGTCCCGGGCTGTCTCTCTGTCCGGGCTCTGTCCCGGCTCTCTCTGTCCCGGGCTCTGTCTGTGTCTGTCCCGGGCTCTGTTTGTCCCGGCTCTGTCCCGTCTCTCTCTGTCCCGGGTTGTCTCTCTGTCCCGGGGTTTGTCCCGGCTCTCTCTGTCCCGGGCTCTGTCGGTGTCTATCCCGGGCTCTCTCTGTCCCGGCTCTCTCTGTCCCGGGCTCCCTTTGTCCCGGGTTGTCTCTCTGTCCCGGGCTCTGACTGTGTCTGTCCGGCTCTCTCTGTCCCGGCTCTCTCTGTGTCTGTCCCGGCTCTCTCTGTCCCGGCTCTCTCTCGCTGGTTCCGGAGCGGTGCGGACGCGGGGCCCGGCAGGAGCCGCTGCCAGGCCAGGTTTCTCCTGACGGAGCCTCCCCTTCTCACGCCGCAGGGATTGACTTCAAAGTGAAGAGGATGGTGGTGGACGGCCGTGCAGTGCAGCTGGCCATATGGGTAGGTCTTGCTCCAGACAGATCTCAAAAACCTGTTGGGTTTTGAGAGGTGTGCGAGCTTCAAGAGTTCATTTTTGTGGTTTCTTTTCCCCTCTCTTTCATCCTGCTCCTTTCTATGTAAAGCCTTGCGCATGTTGGCACTGTCTGCTCAGGCGGGTAGAATGAGTGTCTGTCCCCATCGTAGAGCAGCAGCTGCAAACAAAAACACTTCTAAAGGCTTTTTCAGTCGAGGTTTGGGACTTCCTTCCGTTCTGGCAGAGGCTCTGGCTGCTCTCTGCGGCGGTTCCTCCGAGGCTCTGTGAGGTGAGAAGGTTCTGAAGATGCTGACAAGCGAGAGGCGGCCGTGCAGGAGCCTGGATCCACAAATCAGTGAAGACAGAAAGATTCCCTTTGGACAATTGCCCGTAGGGGCTGAGCAGCAATTTCTGAAATGCTTTATTTTGGTTAAAATCATGCCAAAACCCCCCACAAACTTCTTCTTGAACTATTTAAAGGTTGATTCAGATTAGCTGGGAAACCTCGAGCATTTGTCCTGAACTTCCTGATGCTGGATTTTCTGCAGGCTGAAATCAGATTGCAGCTGTGTGATCAGGATTATTTCGAATATAAAACATKTAATTCTTCCAAGTGGAATGAAAGAGCCTTAGGAAGGAGAGATTTTATGTGTGTGGTCATAGGTATTTGAGAAAGAAAACATAATTACTAATTGAGTAATTGGGACTAAAGTACAATCTCCCTAGTAACAATGAATTGAATTATGTAAGTAGATTCCCAATTTTAGTTTCTTTTTTTTAATAGCAAAGAATAAATAAATAAATGACAATATAGCTGTTAGTCTGTCAAATGTAAGCTGTACATAAAATAATTTTTTTCAAAAATTAACATTTGTGTGATTTGTTGCCTCCTCAYTGTTTGTTTTGAGGATTTTTTTGAATTGCATGTTGTACTTAGTACCTCTCTTATTTCTACTCATGAGTTTAAGTGAGACATACTGCAGTAATAATTGAATTAAACTGCTGGTTKTACATTTCTTACCTACTGAGGTTTGTAGCAGTCTTGCAGTAGCTCTTTCTAACTAGATTTGTCTTGTGGTAAAGGAGCAGAGGGAGATGTTTGAAACCTCTCTGTTCCTCCTTTCCTGCAGAATCTCTCACTGGAAAATCAGTTATTCCTCATTTCAGTCAGTTCAGCTGCTTTTAAACCCATCTGTGTGGCTTGTGTGTATTTCTCCAGAGTCTCTTTTTGTTTCCTGTTGTCTCACTCATGTTACAGGTGTCTGTTTATCCTTTTTACTTTCACTCCTGTCCTCTCCATGCTTTCCTACCACTCCTGAACCATTTTCTGCTGCTGTTTTCTGACTGCTCTCCTCATTCTCACATCTTAGTGTTCCCTTTATCCTTGCTGCTCAGGAAAATTTAAAATGTGCTCATCTTGTTTTGTTTAAAATCCCTTTTTTTTTGTTGTTCTCAGTGGATCTGATGTTGTGTTTTGGGTTTTTTTCCCCCTCCCTCTGCAGGACACAGCAGGACAGGAACGTTTCAGAGCTCTGACTCCCAGTTACTACAGAGCAGCYCAAGGAGTTGTTTTGGGTAAGGAATAAATGGAAGAAAAGCATGACTTCAGAAATTACGGCATTTATTCCTCCTAAATGTGCATATCCCTGCAAAAAGAGGTGATCCAAGATTATGAGAGGAATAATTATGGTTTTTACAACATTACTGCTCATTAGTTCAAACACTGAGTGTGCAAACCACAGACAGGAAATACTGCTGCTTCAAAATATTCTAAATTAAAAAGAAATGTCATGCTGCAAGCTGTTGAGTGGATGAATTATTACCTTTGGAGTTATTACTTGGGTGGTTTTCAGGCTAATCAGGGCTTGTGCTGGGTTCTTTTCCCCAGGATGTTTTTACTTCTTCTTTTTTTCTCCCAGAAGTTACTGATGTGATTCTTGTGATTGTGGTAAGAYTTGGGGTTTGTACACAGACAGGGGATGACCAGGCCCTTTCTGTGTGACAACAGCAATTAGAAAACAAAGGGATTCTTCCTTTCAGGGTTTGTACAAAATATTCTTTCTATGGTTTTCCTTTCAGGGTTTGTGGAGGCTAACCTTAACTTTACTGTACAAAATATTCTTTATGATTTTTAAACCTTTGTGATTTATGTAAAGGCACTTATTAAGTTWCCMAAAGTAGCTTTTAACCCAGTCCATRTTTTTGGCAGCAGTGTGTGCATGTACTTACACATAAAATTAGGTGACAAAATACCTCYTTTAAAATATTCTGTGTTCAATTCAGCCCTACCAACARGTGAAATATTTCTGTTGRTAAATCTGATTTCCACTTGCAGAGGTGCTTGTGTTCTGTGSCCCTGAGGTGATTTTGGGTGTGCACAGCCCAGTGTGTTCCAGCTCTGGGAGGAGTTGGTGCCTCTCCCTGTAGTTCCCTGGTATTTCTTTTTCCAGGCACTATTAGGAAGTATGAGTAAGCTCTGTCACAGTTGTGCAAGGTTCTGCAGCTTTGAAGCTCCTTTTCCTTTGTTCTCAGTGTATGATGTGACAAGAAAAGACACTTTCACTGGCTTGGGAAGTTGGCTGAGTGAGGTGGAAATGCACAGCAGCAGCAGCACTGTGAAGATGTTGGTTGGCAATAAAACTGATAAGGTCAGTTTGGGAATGCTTCCTTCACATTCTGGCCTGCATTATTTATTCCTCACAGTGTGTAAATGTGAGGTGGGTGCTGTAGGGAGCACAGCTCTTGTGTCAGGAGGGAATTACTCTGCAATTGAGTTGGGAAGGCTCTACTTCAATCATTTTACAGGCAGATGCTGTTAAATATTTTGATGCAAGCTTTCCTGGAGAGCTGCAATAGATGATATTCCATTAAGATGGTGCAAGGAGCTGCCCAAAACCTGCTGTCAAACTCTGAGCTTACCTGCAGCCCAGCTGCTGCTTGCTTTGTGACCTAACTCTGACTGAGTGCTGATGGGGAAGGGGAGCTCAACTCTTTGGATGCTGCAGAGTGGGGATCTGTGCCTGGGAGCTTTCACTGCTGGCTCTTTGTGTCTGGGCTGTTCTGCAGCAATGCAATCACACCCACAGGTGTTCCTATATTAGGAAATTGAGTTTCACCTTCTTGTCTTATTAATAARGAACCAGAAACTTTGATGTTCTCACTGTAATTGGCCTGGTTCCAGCAGGAACCGTTGGATGGTTGGAATTTACCTCAAGGCCTGTTATTATTTCTATTGGGCAGCATGGCAAAAACCCCTCCTCTCTCCTTACAGACCTAAAGGAGTGCACAAAGATCCTCAGCACATTTTTGGGGTGTCATAGCAGGTGTAAGGGWCMCCTTGCACARCTTAYACTCTTTTGTTTTGTATTGTTTGTTGTTTTCATCTTTATTAAAACCTTTTTGCTTTTCTAAACACCTCCAATCATGCTGCCTCACTGTTTTTATAAGCCACTTCTTGAGGCTGCAGGCACCTTCATGGGGCTAAAAACCCTCTGGCCCCACACAGATTTTGTCTCTGTTGTGACACATTCAGGTCCCTGTTGCACAGTGAGGGGCTTTGCCCTTGCCTTGCAAGGAGAGACTGAATTTCAGTGTTTTCAGTGAATTCTGAGTGGCTCTGCTGAGCTGAGCTCTCCTCTGCCCCTTCCCAGTGCCCCAGTTTCAGAAGCTTTGATGGATTGCTGGGCATTTCTAGCCTGGATCTTGCTTCTGGTTGATTCAGAACACAGCAACACAACTCATTTCCTGCTGATTTGGGGCTGTGTTTGGTGATCAGGAAGTTCTGTGGTTCTGTGCTTTGGTGTTGCTGCTCTTCAGTTTGGTCCCCTAGCAGCCAGCCTGGCAGTGAGCTACAGAGGGGGGAAAATCCAGTTGATTCATGCACATTACAGACATTTTTTCCTTTCAACAACACCTCATTCCTGCAGTGGTGCTTTCCTGGGTACTTTTTAGAGTGGCACTTGTGGCTTATTTCAGTTTTATTCTGTTGAGATCCCWGCATTTCTTCACTGAAGASCAAAAAGCTGGGGAGTTGTAAAAATCTTTTATTGCATGGTGAAATCAGCCTCATAAGAGCAGAGTTGTTACAGTTTGTGTCAGAAAACCTCCTGGCATAAAATCCCCCAGTCCCAAGCAGAAGCAGCAGGGTTTTTATCAGCAGCAATCACAGCAGCAGCAACAGCAGCATTGATATTTCATGTGTGAGTGAGTGAGTGTTCTCAAATCAGTGCATTTTATTCTGTTTTCATCCAATCAATTACAAACACAAGTCCATTATTGCCTTGTTGGACCTATCCTAAGCTAAGATTGATAATTCTTACACCATGTATACTTATATATATAATATATATTTCTATATAAATATATAGAATATAATTACATATATGTATACATATATATAATTCTTACACCATGTGTACTTATAATATATATTTCTATATAAATATATAGAATATATATACATATACATATTATATATGTATACTTATATATAATTCTTACACCATGTATACTTACATATATTCTATATAGTTCTATGTAAATATATAGAATATATATACATATGTATGTATACTTATATATAATTCTTACACAATATGTGTACTTTTATATTCCATATATTTTATGTTATATATATACTATAATTACACATAATATATTATATGTATTATATATATTATGTGTAATTATATATATAATATATATTCTACTTATATAACTCTGTTCTATCTAGTAATGCTTAGTAAGGCTACATTGTTTTGGTTATGTACAAAACTTGACTAACTGTAAAAGGTGAATTTTAAACTAGGCTTTAGATCTTTTCTTTACTAACAGTCTCTTATTTGCTTTTAAATATTCTCTCCTTATTTCAAACTAAACTTGCATTTCCACCTCATGTCTGTGTGCACTGATGTATTTTAGTTTCTCTGAAGGTTTTAATTCAGCCCTCCCATCCCTGAGTGCTCCTGTGTGGATGGGCCTGGGGGGATTTTTACATCCCAAAAATGTTCTCTGTCTCTGCAGCCTGACCATGAAGTGGAGAGAAGGGAGGGGCTGCAGCTTGCCAGGAAACACTCCCTGCTCTTTATAGGTATGCACCTCTGGGCCAAAAACTTCTCTATCCAAATGTTTATTTTGCTWTTGCCAAGAGTAAATGCACAATTGTATTTCAAATTGATGTTGCTGCCTTTTTTTTTTAATACTTAATGAATGTGGGTTCTTCCTTTTGCTGTAATTCATATTCAGGCATGGAGGTTTCAGTTTCTGCACTGACTGAAACTGGAAGCACAAAAGTGAAACAGATTTACTGCATATACTGTAAGGCATGAATTCTTTATTCTCTTCAAACCAGCAGGATTTTTTAATTCAGAGCCCAGAAGGCTGAAATTTTCCTCCTTACTGATGTCTGCAAGGACCTTGGCTCATCTTTCACTTCCAAGTTTCTGTTGCAGCTACATAAAAGGCAACATTCTTAGAGCAACAATAAAATGTGCAATGTGAGGGATAAAGGTGGGGAACAAACTGAGTTTCTAAAGAGAAACTTCTTGAAAAGATTTCTAGGAGAAGCTGGAACTTAGGGGACAACATGCAATTCCCTCTGTATTCTTTATTTCTCCCCTTTGTTATGCAATAATTATCTTCTAGATTTACTGGCACAACCTGAGAACAATTTCTTYTTCTCCATTATGGAGAAAATRGGGAACTGTGGRTTCCTTTTTAGGTGGAAAAATGTGATGCTTCAGASTGGGATGTATTTCTGTTTATCCTAYTCAAATTAAGTKTGCCTCTAAGAGAGAATGGAGAGGAGTTTCACTCATTAAAACTCTCCCATCTTCTCTCTGGTCCCAAAATAAAGCTTTACTAAGTGGAAGAGACTCCCTGCAGACAAGATGAAATAATTCTTTCCCCTCTCCTCCAGAGACCAGTGCCAAGACTGAGGATGGAGTGCAGCAGGCCTTTGAGGAGCTGGTGATGAAGATCCTGCAGACTCCAGATCCTGGGGATGAGAGCACAGCAAAGGGAGTGCAGCTCAGGGAATCTTCAGCACAGCAGCACAAAGTGTTCTGTGGTGCCTCCTGTGCCCTCACCTGAATGTGGAGGTGCCTTTGTGCCTGACTGGAGGGGATTTGGGGAGAGAAAAGGGCTGGGGTGGGATTCCAAGCAAGATCTGTGCCTTGTTTGAGGTGCCATCAGTTGTGCAGATCCAAACCACAAACTCTTTAACAAAATCCATTTTTATTCATGAACAAAATACAGTTTTTCCTTCCCTGTTGCACAGCTGCTGTCTGCAGGTATTTCTCTGGTGGCTCTCTGATTTTTCACTGTTAAATCACAGTGCTGCTTTAGAGCATTGTGCTCTTGCTGGATGACATTCAGCATGGCTTCTGCTGGAATTCCTGCATAAATAAGGAATTATTCAATTCTGGAATATTCCTGAGAAGCTTCTCTTCCCTGGGATGGCACAGGAGGCTTTTGGGCACCTCAGTGTAGTTAGGTGTGAGTGAATTCAGCAGGAATTCAGCAGGAATTACCCTGAGCAGTGGGCACAGTTTCCTGATTTAGGGTGGCTTTAAAAACTCAGAATTGCTCCATGTCCCCAGAAATGAGTTAGTGGCTGATTCCAGGGTTGTGATGAAGAGGATGAATCTTTAAACACTGGTCAGGAAAWCCCCCCAGTTCCTGAGCTGTTCCTTTGCACTGAGGATGAAATGCACTCCCCATTTTGGGTTTGCAGTCTCTGTGGTTCTCTGCACACCCACAGCCTCCTCCTCTTCCAGCARCCACAGAGATAAAACTCAATTTCAGATTAAATGTGGGAGGTTTCCCACTGGGGTGAGTCTGTCACCAATCCCTCTATGAAATTACCTCTTTGTCTTTCTCACTTTTAATGGCAATATTTGTTTTTTGCTACCTTACATTAAAATAACTGAGAATTTAAGGTGTTCCTTGTATGTAACTTGTGCTTTGCTTCTGTCACTGTGTGTTCCTGCTCTCAGTCTATGTTAGATCATAAAGCAAACACACAGCTTTATTTACTGCCAGTCATTCAAAATATTTTATTGTTTTAATGACAACAACCTTGCTTTAAATAAATTCTCACCTGTAGCTTTTTAACTTAAAGAGATTTAGAAGATTCAGATTTTTGTGTTGCAGACYATAAAAATCTGTTTGTAACCTGAAATACAGACTTAGGGTGAGAAAATATTATTTTTATAAAATCAGTTAGTCTGAAATGCTGGTACTGAAATGGTTTTTGAAGTATTTCACCCATTTTTTCATAGGGTTGAGGTACAAAATGTCATTAATTGCCTCTCTCAGCAGCCACAGCCCTTTTGGCAGGAATCTTTGTGCCTTTTCTGAGGCCACCAGGCTGCAGCAGTGACAAGGACAGGGCCCTGGCTGGGAGAATCCTTGTTCCTGTAGCAGTGGGAACAGAACCTCATCCCCAGGGGCAGGAGCAAACCTGGAAGTTGCCATTTGGAGAGGATGGATGGAGGGGAATCCTGCACAACCTGCTGGGCTTGACACAATGCACATCCAGTGACACTGGTGTGTAAAAATGTGCTTTTAATATGGAACTTTTAGTTCTGCTAAATGCCATGGAACAAGAAGAACATGATGCTGTGAAGAGAAAAGGACTGGTGCATCAAAAGGTCTTGTTTAAAGGGCACAAAACACAGGAAATACCAAAGCTCAGCAGGCAGGGACTGCTCACAGGTAACATGCACCTGTACAGTGCTGTCCCAGGTATAAAGCACAGCCACTTCCAGAGTYATCTCTGCATCTTCCTAAGATAACTAAAATTCCTAAGATTCCTAAAATAACTGCATATTCCARTCTCCTCAAATATGTACAAGGTCCTCCAACAGTTTTTTTCCTCARGCCAATGAGATGCTCTGGAAATCTTGGCCAGATTTGGACCAGAAGTAGCCATAAATGCTGGAAGGATGATTTTGACCTGCAGCTCCTCCTTTCAGTGCCCTTTTTGGAGCTGTTCATTGGTGCCAAGGCTGTGTCCCAGCAGGTGGCAGAGGCAGAGATGTTTTGCAGAAACAAAGCTGCTCTTGTCCTGTTTTAGAGCCACCTGCAGTTGTTTCCATGTACACTGTAAAAATCTGTGTTTTATGAGCTGCCAGTCCTACAGGTGCACTCCCAGGTGTTCAGCATTTGTGAGTGGGAAATGTCCACGAGCTGTGAGCAGCACAAAGCCTGTGAGCTGGGCAGGACACCTGGGAAATGGGATGGACACAAAAACCCCTCCTACAGCTGGTTTAGCTTTTAGTGCCTGRCTGGAAAGGATTTGCAGTTAATGCTTCTGTGTGAAGGGAGTTCCCACCCAGCTGCAGAAGCTTCTTCCCAAGGGATGTTTCCTTCTGAGGATTTGACTCTGGCCACAAAATGTGTGGCTGGAATTGTGGCCACAGGACAAACCTCCCATTGTGGCAGTGTGTCACACAATGTGCTTTGGAAGTGTGGGACCCTCTGGGAAATGTCACTGAGACAAACTGCACTATTTCCTGTCTAAGGATCAGTGAAAGACTGGTCTGGTTTATTCAGTCTGACTTTAAATGGCAGCTGCTACTCAACATTTTGACTCAGAGAGGCAGTGACAGCTTGGGACTTTGTTGAGTCTTTCCTCACACAGTTTTTATTTATTACAGTATTTATTTATTGCCTTCTAGGTAACACCAGCAGTTTTGAAGCAAAGTCAATGTACTTCCCATTTCTAATTCATGTATTTACAAAACATTTTTGTACAGTCTTTCCCTTAAACAAGCTATGACCTAACCCAGCTGACTGGCACCCAGAATGAATCCTTGTTTAGTTTCTCTAACACAGTTTTCAGCTCATTACATGCACTCTGGAGATCTTCTTTCACCAGCACAGTGTCAATTAAATGGCCATACTGCTCTTCAATGAAYGCTGCTGAATTAAGAATTTCCTGCTGTTCTTCATCCTGCTGAGCAACACAAGATGTTGGTGTGGCATTTACAGCATGTCCTTGTAGCATTTTAAAGTGTCTTTGCACAAKGAGTCATTGCTGTGAGAACATGGAACAAAAGCTGCCACCATTAGGAAAAGGGACTGAAGAGTTTAAAACTGAGATCAAGGAGCAGAAATGCTGCTGGCAGCTGTTCCAAAAAAATGCAAGGGGGCTCAGGGAAGGGGGAAAATGTGTTACAGGAGGGACATGAAATGGTGATACTTCATTTTCTGTAGGTGGAGTTGCTGCCTCCTCAAAAACTGAGAAGGAATGCTGCATGCACTGTCCCAAGTTCAGGGTTTTTGAGGGCTTACACAAAAACTTACCAAGGGAACTAAGTTCTGTAAGAGATAAATGTAAGCTCAGGTCACTCAAAGCAATGGCATTGTGCCCTCTGGTCAGATTTACACATCACCAGTCTGCAGCTGATCTAGGTTTGGTGCTCATAAGGCACCCACACTCTGTGTTTTGTGTGCACATTAAACATTGACACTGCTCTGGGTGTCACTTTGGGGGTGTCACAAACAGCTGGCCACCATCAGCATTTGATGGGTGTAGTGCTRCATTTGAGTTTTTTATATAAATCCATCAAGTCTGTACTCCCCTGTCCCTCTCAAGGCAATGTTTGTCCCTGAAGTTGTGCTGTCCCACAGGTTGTCTGTCTACCTGAAGCCTGCCCCTTTTTCCAGATTGTTCCCTGCCAGTCCTCCCCATGGGCCAGCCCCTTCCYGAGCCCCTCCTTGGAAATCCCCTGAAACTCCAATGGCCCTTGTGACCCTTTCTCCTCCCTGTTCTCCCCCTTGGCTTTGGAAAGAACTCACCCCACCTCGTTCTCCTCCCACTCTTCCCTGATTTGTTGTACCCAGTGCCACCCCTTGGACCTCCCCCATTTATAAAAGGATGTGAGGCTTTGTTCAGGTCTGCTCCCTTCMAGGATTTGTTCCTGCAATGAACTCCTTGGATCACACAAGGCAAAAGGATTTTCTCCTCTTGCCTCTGGTGTGTGCCTGATTCCAGCTTTGGTGCTGCAGAGTTTGGGCTCTGAGCCACTGCTGCCATCACCCTGCTGGGGAGTCCTGTCCCCTCCTGTCMCCTSTGCCAGGGTGGCAGAGGCAGCCCCCAGCCTCTGGTGACAATGGGGCTGCTCAGAACTGGGAAATGAGTTCAGCAGCAGCTTCCCCTGCTGCAGCCTTGGGGATGTACCCAGATCCACATGGAAAACTGGCACTTGTTACCTTAAAACTTGAGTTTATGAGGAATCAAAACCTCCCTTGTGCAGCTCCATCTGAAARGCCCCACTGAGAGCCCCACTGTAACTCCTGTCAACCCTTCCATGGAACAGCCCAAATACTYCTGTCCTGTCCAAACAGAAGAGATTGGAAGCTGGAATACTTACAAGAGGGGATGAGATTTCYTCTGACATGTGAGATTTTAAGACATGTTTTTTCTTTTCTGAAACMAGAGGCTTCACAAAGATAACATAAGGCTTAAACTCAGGAGTCCTCAAGTGCTTCACTGCCTGTGAACAGATGATTTTTGTTATCAGAYTTGKTTTTGCTRCATGTCCMTGACAGACTCAAGCTGGTTTCAGTAATTTCAGGGGTGATGTGCTGTGAAATCCTGTGTCCTACAGCTCTGAGCACAGAAATCTTCAAACACAGGCTCATGCCAGGGGCCTGGATAGCTAAAAGTGGATGGAGCATGGAATTCACAGCTCACAGGAGTGCATGGAGTATGGAACTCACTCACAGCTCACAAGAGTTCATGGAGCATGGCCTGTGATTCCAAGGGGCAAGGACATGGCAAAAAATACTGAGGAAAGTATAAAAGAACCTGACTTCATGGGCAAGTGATGGTTTGCTTTGCCTAAGCAGCCAAATTTTGAACYTGGAATTCATCTGAGGCAGTACCACAAGCCTGTTCCTAACCCAGTTACAAAATCTGGATCCAAATTTCAAGTATGAACTCACAGCATTATTAAGAGCAGATCTGGCACTGCTCACACTGCTCCTGTCCTGGGGTGATTGATGGTGTTCCTGCATTCTGCACCCAAAAACTGCCTCTGGATCTTTGAGATCCTACAAATGAGAGCCCTGGGGGTGTGTGGCTGTGCTGTTCAGGGCTTTTAAAATCAAAACTAGAATGAAAAATCAGCTTTGTCCTGAGTATTCTGTGCAGGAGCTGAGCAGGCTGGGACAGGGATGCACCATAACCCTACAGGGATGGACCATAACCCTAAAGGGATGCACCATAACCCTACAGGGATGCACAATAACCCTACAGGGATGCACCATAACCCTACAGGGAGGCACAATAATCCCACAGCCACAGTGAGGGCTCCCAAAGGGACATCCAGGCTGTGCCATGGGACTGGAACCCCTGCCCTGCTCCCCCCAGAGCCCTGCTCTGCTCAGGCAGCAGTRATTCATGTTTGCATTCTTTAAAAGAAACTGCAGAACTTACTTCAGGCACCACATCCACCAAACAAACCTTCTTTTTGGCCATCACAGACCTGATTGCCTCCAGACTGGTACCATACAGGTTCTCTTTGTATTCCCCATGTTCCACAAATCTAAAAAGTCAATACAATTTTAAATAACATCTAGAAAAAAATATTGAGAATATTTAAATTACAACATTTGACAGCTTTTTCCTGAAGTCACAGCAGTCACAGAGGGAGGAGAGAGGCAGAAAACTGGGGGTGGGTGGGCAGGGATTTAAAATTTTTCCACTTTTTTTCCCCCTTCCTTTCTTGATAGCAATTCTTCATATATCAATAATATATAATTATATTATACTCTCCTTCTATTGAAATATATATCTAATGATATTATAATTTGAAATATATTTATGAAATAGAATACAAAAAATATATATAATTATACATAATTATATTCTAAATATCATAATAGCTAATCAGCACCACTGACAAAAAAGGGGAAGAAGAAAGGATATTCCTCACAGAAAACAAAACAAAGCTGGCAAGGAAATGGACTGGAATTCTCCCAYCTTTTGGGTAAAGATCTGAACTTTGGGGGAAGTTTGGGCTCACAGAAAGTCTGGTACAATCTCAGGTCCACTCTGCCACTTGTGAATAAAAGCTTTTACCCATCACATTAAACAGAGTGAGCCCAGCTGAGAATCTGTGACTTCCACTGGATTCAGTTCTGATTTATGCAGGTTTCAATTCTAACTCAGGATCCCCCTATTATTTATTMATTATTAATTATTCCTAAATTGCTCCCACCAAATGTTTGAGTTTGCTCTCACAGTCCAGACTCAATAAAGAGCTTTTACTTACAAAGCTGAACCCCTCTGATAAAGTTTATCCAACTTTTCACCTGATCCTGGTGTTCATGTGATGGAAAACTGAACAAACAATATTTTTAAATAGTCAATTATAGCAGTATTTTAGAATCAACTCACTTGTTTTGCTGCACATCTGTCTCAAATGATTGCTTAGAAACAAAATTGTATTCCACTCCCTCYCTCTCATGACTTTTCCTTGATCTTGTTGTATCTGGAAGAGAAGGGAAGCAAGACATGAAAGACACTTTATTTAACATTTGTGAATGTTTTCTCTGCTTAGTTCCAGTCACATTTTCACACCTTCAAACAAGAAAGTGGCAAATTCAAATGAACCAAATCTAAACCAGACCACACCATTTTCTTTTGAACTCCATCTCAAACATTACATGACTAAAAATGAAGTTGTTTTTCCCCCAAGAGTTCTGGAACTAACAAAAATAAATTAGGAAGCATCATTCTTACACCTGGTAGATGCAGCAGAGTACATCCTAAAGAAAACTGGAATTYTGGACTCTGATTTTCTTGGAAAGCTCCAAAATAAACCCAGGAAATACATAAAGATATTAAGTCCTGCCTTTGAATTTACAGTAAGRATATTGATGGCTGTTTCCCAAGGTACTGTGTTTAATTATGTCTTAATTATGTGCATAATTATGTCCTAAAAAGTCCCTTACTTTTGGTGGAATCCCTTTTTGTAATTGTTATTACTGTAGGAGAAGCTTTGATGATCATTCCACAAATCCATGCCAGACCATAAAGTCATGTCTGCTATTTTTTTTTTGTGTGGATGTGTTTAAATTCAAGAAGGAATTTCTCATTTGAGTTCTTTTGCTGACTTACTGAAGCCTGCCTGAAAATCTTTTATTTTAAAGGTCTTAAATAACATATAAACAGTGTYCTCAATGTTCATTTTTTGGATTTAAAAAGAGGTTGTTTGGGATAAAAATAAGAATGGATTTCTGTGTGTGTGGATTGAGAATTGATTTTTCTTTTAGAAAATAATCCAGTAGAAGAAATTCAGTGTAACTCCAGCCACAAASCCATGCAAGAATCCCTCATTTTTGTTACTCTCACTTGTTTGAGCAGCCTAGATACACTAAAAAACAACTCAAAATCTTGCCCAATTTTTGAATTGATTTATTCCTGTCAGCTTTTTTATTATTTTTTAACTGCAGCTGTAATGCTGTTCTCAAGAAAAATCACCCTCTTTTAAACACACAATGTTTTGGCTGACTTKTAAGATTTAGTTTATCACACCAGCTCTCTTTGAGAGTCACATTCCATTTTTCCTTCYTGTATGAAGTTTTTATTTTAACAGACACTGAGAAAATGCAATCTGCMAACTCAGGGAAACAGAGTTATCAAAACATCACTGAGCTGCAGAATCCCAAAATGCAGATGTGCCAAGTCACAAAATGATTTATTCACTTATTAAGGGCAAACATAGCAAATTACAATGAGAAATAAAAATGAAGGACTTCAGAAATCTGCATAAAATCAATAATCAGAACACAAATTACCCTTGCTGCAGATGGCACAACATTTATTGGACAGCATTTCTGGAGTGAGGATGCATCAAACACAGGGCAGGGAGTTTTACTCACGTGGAACTGCAACTCCATACTCCTGGGGGTTCTCTGACACAACTTTCTGCTTGAGCTCACTCAACTTGGCCCCCAAACAACCTAAAAAATGAAATAAAATAAAGCAAAGCTGGCTGAGAGATTTCTGTGTGAAATGGAATACTGCAGAAGAGAAATTCATGTGTTTCACTCAAGGAATTTGATTCAGGAGTGTGCCTGAAGAAACCTCTCCATGAGAGAACTGCTCTGCCATATCTGAAATCATCAGGAACAGATTTAATTCTYTGAACAGCTGCAGGACAATCAGTGGCAGACACTAAATCACAACATCTGTGCTTCTGGGAGATGCTCCTCAATTTGAGGGCATCCTGAGAAGCTGGCTGAGCACAAGGCTGACAGGCTGAATTCARACTGCATGCAAATTCTGGTTAGATAATTCTAACATCTGCCTCTCCATCAATGCTTCTGACAGCCCAAGTAAACACTGGAGTACAAACCAAAGGAAAGTGAAGCAGGAAAATGAGAAACAGTCCTGCATCATTATCTTCAGAAGGATTTGGTGAGTTTGATCCTTTGTTTTGCTTTTTCCTTTTTTGTTTTTTAATATAATTTAAAATAGAAGACTTGAGTTCTGACAAAAAAAACCAGAAAAACATTTTTAAAAACCCACCACAACCACAAAAAAACCCCAAACATGTAGGAGTGCAACTTTAAATCAAGCAGGTGTTTTCCACATAAGGAAAGGGGGTTTCAGTTTTACCATGAGATTTAAAAGGAAAAAACCCTGGAAGTTTCTTTGCTGTCCTGGCAGCCAAGACAGAGGCATGGATGTTTGTCTGTCCATCAGAAATGGAGCCATTCTCTATTGGGCAGTTTGCCAAAAATCCCACCTAAATCATTCTGTATTTAAGGCAGAGAACAAAACTTCTGGGGCTTCTTGGGGTGTCATAGCAGGGTACAATGTCTGTAAATACCTGTGCTGTTCATTTATCGTTTATTATAAGTTCATTAAACCTTTTGCTTTACAAAACACACCCAAGGAGCCATCTYAAATTATTTTTAAGCACCCTCAGAGATTTGATAGATCTCCATGTGGCTCATTCCACTCTGGCCACAGGAGTGCATCACAACCCAAACATCCAAAGAAAGCCTCTGGAAGTGCAGGAGAAAGGGAGAAATATGAAAGATTTTGAATCAACTGTGGATCTTACCAATCAAAACCACCAGCCTCTGCTGTTCTCCAGGCTGCTGCTGGTATTTGGTGACCTCTTCATAGGTGAGGAGCTCAGCTGGCTCTGGCTGCTCTGGCTGTTTGCCCTCAGGGCCACTCTGCTCCTTCTCCCTGCGGCTCAGCCGGAAGCTCCTGCGCAGCCCAGCTGGGGACAGAGCACACMCACATGTCCCCAGGCTTGTTCAGCTCCAGGTTATTGCCTTCAAATGGGGCTTATTCCCCCCAAATTTAGGATCCAATCAGTGCAAATGGGCTCAGGTTACAGGAGAAATGTTTGCACAAGGGATGGAAAGCTGGATGTTTAATCTGGAATAAAATTCCCCCTCTGTTGGGAAGGATGAAAGTTTAACAGGAAAACCTTCTGGTAAGAGAAGAGGAGATGTGTAGGATAGTAATGAGGGATCTCTGGAGTCCAAGACAGCTCTTAGAACATGCAGTTTATTACATGGCTTGTGGGTAAAAAGGGAGTTTGCTTTAGGTGCCAGCCACAGCTTAAAGCATGTCCCAGAGAGGGAGAGAGCTTGTGTGTGTGTCTGTGTCAAAAGTTCTTGTGACAATCCTTTATATCTTTTTTGTGTTGAATATTCTAATTTACAGTAACCAACTGTACTGTAATCTGGAGGTGAGTTTTTGGGGGGTTTGGTTTGGTGGGGGTGTTTGGTTTGCATTTTGGTTCTGGGTTTTTCTGGCTGTGCTGGGGAAGAGGTGAAGGGGTTTTTTGGTTACTCACCTATGTAGTGTCCATTAAAATATCCTTCACAGTCACAGTCCTCTGTAAATGAAAAAGCAAAAAGTGGGGGAGGGCACAGGGGAAAGGAGARGGAGAAAGGAAATCTCTTAGACAATGTGGGTGACACAAGTCTGGCTCATTGACAAGGAAAGAAATTTTACATCCTGCATTGTTTGCATGTACATTTTTAATGTAATTATTGCTGATACTAAAAAAATACTTGCCTAAACCAGTGGTTTATATTTGGAAAAAAGCCTTGACTTTGATATTGAACTAGAGAATTTTATATATCTTGGTATTTACAGTTCCCAGAGTTTATGCTTTGCAGCATTCATGACATTTGGTTAGTGCTGCTGGTAAAAATATGATAGGTTAAGTAAAAAAAGGAGACTCCACAAACACAGAGCTGTTTTTTAAAATGAATAACTTTATAAATGATTATGTAAGAAAATGGCCTCTTCTGRTATTTCATTATCATTTGGGCTTGAAAAAAGAGGATCAGAAATGACAAAGATGAACTCTAACCCTCTTCATTTTGACCAAGTTAAATTATCATTGCTTATTAATTCTTCATTTAAAAAACCCAAACACTCTAATTACAGAATATTATTAATATTTGCATCAAAGTTGATGGAATATTTGGAATATCAATATCAACAAGCTAATGTAATGTGAAGAAACATCACAGCATATGGAATTTAGCAGGAAATACCTGATATTGGAAAGGCAGCTGGTACATGAGATATAAACTGCATGAGTTGCTCATWATGAAAATAACACACAAGAGTCCAAATGAACAATGAGGACAAATCACTCAGGGTTGATATGGGTGCCCTAAAGTGTTAAACCCCAACATTTCTTTATTTTTAAACATACCACATACAAAGACTGCATTTAATTGTAAGTCTTTCACTCAGAAACCTGGAGAACATGTAAATACATCTCAGGAAACAAATMTTTTCTCTTGAATCAGAAGCAAGCTTGGAATTTACCATTAATTCAGTCATCAATCTGAATTAGATTAGTTTAAATAATAATTCACAATGTGCTAGGAACAAGATATCTACTGTTCCCTTTGGAATGATTTTAGGAAAGACTTGGTTGTTTATATTCAGACAGAAAGTGAGTTAGGAGAGCACCTACCTTTGTCAGAAGACTGATCATCTAGAGTTAGCATGAAAGGCAGAGTTGGGATGATGTTAAAAAGATGGACAAATGATTGAGCAAAATTAGAGAGAATAGAAAGGAAGGTTCTGGTTTAATTTGCTTAACAGGCTTTTCTATCTTAAAAAAATTACTGCAGTGCAATACCCTTATCAACTGATGGAAGAATTCTGGGCTGTAGTTATTAGAGTTATTTTATTGTAGTTATTATATGTAGAAATGTCATTATTATAACCAGTTATCAGCTTAATTGTCTCAAAAACATCTGAGATAAAGCTTAAGCAGCACTCCTCATTACATGCCTCCTAATTGGAGTGTAATGGAAACTAATTTGGAAAAGCTTCATTGAAATCAGTAATRCTATTTTAGAACTTGATTGAGCATCTTCCCTCCCTGTAGCACACAAATACCTGAATCTCATTAAGCACCACAGGCAGAAATTAATTTCTATTATTCAGAAGGGAATTTCCCTTTTCCAGAATCCTTGGTCACAGGAGGGTGGCAGTTCTGGCACAGCTGCACAATCACAGCCTTCCCCACATCAACAGTGCCCAGGAGCAACAGAAACACATTTTTGGGATAATCATAATGAMTTCTTGCTTTCCAGCACTTCCCAGCAATTTCCTCACAAGCAGAAGTTGTGTGAATAACTCAGTGGCAGAGATTTCAGAGCTGTGAACAACAATCACTCTGAAGTCTATTCAAGACCACCTCTGTRACATTAAGCCTGAAATACAGATTGCATTTCCAGCTGTGGTGATTTTTATCCTCTTTAAAACTGCTCTTTATTTTCACACCAGTTTAGTTTCCTGCACTCCTATAAGGATTTTTGAGAAGTGTGCATTAGKTGATTTTTGCAGTTTTCAAACCATAGAAAAAGTGTGCACACAAGCAAATTTTAAGGCATCTAAATATGTAAGGCCTTCTTGAGAGCAGGAAGAGAAGCACAGCTCTGCTTTTTGAAAACAAAAAGATTTAGATAAAGCTCCAACCCAAATCCTCCCCCATGGCTCTGGTGTCCATGATATCCACCAAGGGCAGGTTGTATTCATAATACAATCATTCAAACACATCATGACTGAAATAATGTCTAAATAATAACTAAATAAAATACTGAGAACTCAGGACCAATCCAAACATCACTGAAGGAASAGAACAGACTTACACAGGGGTTTCTTCAGAGCCCTGGCATTCTGCAGAGTGCCTGCTGTTCTCCTGTAAGTCAGGCGTCTGAACAGAAGAGAATTCTGGTTTAGATTTGGAAACCCAGGATTACAGAGAGTTTGTAGCATGTTAAACACACAGCATGGAAAGTAAAGAATGAAACAGTGCTTTGTCTTAACAAATTTAAAATTTGTTAATTCATAATGAATAATTTGTTAAAATAAAGTTAATAGCTAAATCTCAGATTCAGCAATTTTAAAAGGCTTTATTTAAAATTGTGGCAGGCTCAGATTATTACTGGTAAGGGAATGAAAAAAGGTGCTAAAACATTTTATGCTTTTATATATCAGAGCATAGAAATTAATAGTTTGGGGGTTTTTAGGGTTTTTTTCCTATTTCCCTTTTGCCCAGATGATTTTTTTTGCAACATTAAGAAAAGTAGATAACCTTTGTCCAAAGCAGTTATTGCATAATAGAAATTATCCTCCTTTTTCCAGATCAATTTGAAGTTTTCTGTTATTTATTAATAAACAAAGCAAGTAACTCAGCTTGTGTGAAAATGTAAGAACAGAATATCAAGTAAAATTTTCTTAAGTGTTAAAATCCAGATCACAATTCCTATTTGTTCAGCACCTCCATGCCAAAAACCCAACACCAAGATCACCCCAACAATCCAGCACAAAAACCCAACCCTCAGGAAACYCTTTGATGCTGGCAATTGAAACCACAATTTCTTCCCAAGGGCTTCTTTGCAATATTTATAACAGACAAAAGATGCTGCTCAGGTATTTATACTCAGGGGACTCAGTCACTCAGGGAAAACAGACACTGAAACAATTTCTATATTCCTACTTACATCTTTTTACATGTTTATAATGTCTTAAAATTTAGAAAAACTGCAGTGCAGCAGCATTTTTGGACATATTTGCATGCCCAGGAAGGAAASAGCTGTTGAGGCAGAATTTGCCTGATGTTTCAAAGGAGCTTTCATGTAATGGAGCCAAGAGCTCCATGAGAAACCTTATGGAAATGCAGCCAGCAGCAGCTTCAGCCCTGTTCAAATGTCAGATACCCCCCTCTGTAACACCTACAGGCCAAAGAAGACATTTAAAGAGATTTGCAGCAACAATCACAAAGTGAGATCAGTGGCTGAAAACAGATTCTTTTTCAAATACAGGACTTTGTACTGTAAAGACAAGAAGGGATATTTGTGCTTTAGGAGGTCCATGTGTCTTGCTGTGAGAACAGAGAAACTTCCAGCTCCAGAAGGTATCCCAGTCCAAGCTAAACTCTCTTAGGAGCCAAAAGAAAGATCAGCTATGATATTATGTGCATAAATTCAAAATAATTACAATTACTTGGAAGCACAAGGCTGTGAAATACAGTGTCTCCATAAGCCAAGGTGGGTAAGAGAGTGAGATCCCACATTTCATTTCATGCATGTTGGTTTAGCAACAATCCTTCTGTCCTCATGCTACAAAGCTTCCAGACAATGACAAAACACCCAAATCAAGCTGGGAAGTTTATGATATCATTGCAGAAGATGGAGCTTTGYAGCACTTTCCCTTGAGCAGCTGTATTTACCCTGGCATAACAGTGTGAAAAAATCAATATACAAATCAATATATCAATACAGTGACACCACACACATGTGAAAACAAACTCAAATCTGTCCTGTTTGCTGACAAACCTTTCCTGGAACTGTTTGGAGGGGATCAGGCCTGCTCTGAGGTTGGTGTCCCCCACACGYTTGGCTTGCCACCAGGTGGGGTCGTCCTGGCTCACGACTTCCAGCACGTGGCGTCTCTGAAAGGGCAGCCCGGCCTCCTGGCAGGGGATGGCTCTGTCCTCCTTGGGGTTATAGCAGAACAGCGCCCTCATAAACACCTCCAAAAGAAAGGTAAAAAGGTCATTTCTTCTTGTCTTAGATGGATTTTCAAGTATTTGCCTTTAAAAGCAGAACAGTGCCCTCATAAACACCTCCAAAACAAAGTTAACAAGTCATTTCTTCTTGTCCTAGATGGATTTTCAAGTATCTGCCTTTAAATGCAGAACAGTGCCCTCATAAACACCTCCAAAAAAAGGGTAAAAAGGTAATTTCTTCTTGTCCCAGCTGGATTTTCAGGTATCTGCCTTTAAAAGCAGAACAGTGCCCTCATAAACACCTCCAAAGGAAAGTTAAAAAGGTCATTTCTTCTTGTCCCAGATGGATTTTCAAGTATCTGCCTTTAAATGCAGAACAGTGCCCTCATAAACACCTCCAAAAGAAAGGTAACAAGTCATGGATTTTCAAGTATCTGCCTTTAAAAGGCTTTCCTCAATGCTGACTATATCCCTCTTTATCCCTCCTTCAAGCACTCAAAATTACAGACACCTAGCAGCTTATGCAGAAAAAGAAGTTAACTTTCCAGTTTATATACATATATAAAGTTTTATTMTAAACAAACCAAGTTGCTCAGCTTGTGTGAAAATATAGGGACAGAGTATCAAGTAAAATTTTCTTAAGTGTTAAAAGCCAGATCACATTTGTATTTGCTCAGCAAATAAAAATTGCCAAAAAACCCATCACCCCAACAATCCAGCACAAAGATCCAACTCTCAGGAAACCCTGTAAGTTATATAAGAAAGTTTTATTTATTTTTATATATATATATGAAAGTTATATAACTTCTATATCTATCTAAAACTTTCCAGCACATGATATATCATATATATATGATAATTATATATCAGAATTGTGGAACATGAGACTCAAAAGACCCAAAGTTCCGAGAAACACAGATCACAATCTACATTAAGTAMAAAATGCAATAAAGGAATGGTTGAAAAAAAWWARGGRAGGGGAGAAAACAATAAAAATGTTKAAAAWTAAAAAGGGTTTATGGCAAAGTTGCCCAGTTGTAAAGGCTGTCCTTAAAATGTTCTTTTAATGCATCAAAATTTACTAATCAACTTTGGATTTGTGTATTAACACTATTTAACACATAACAGCACTTCAGAAAGTGATTTGTGGGCTTCAAGGRAAAGTTCAGCACTGAATTTCTCAGCAAGATGGATTTARMTMATTGRGGGTTCAATACTTCTGAGGGTGTCCAGCACTTCTCAGAATGGCTTAGAATAATTTGTGAGACAGCTCCTTGGGTGTGTTGTGKAAAGCAAAAGGTTTAAMAAACTGAGAAAATAACAAACAATAAAAGAACAAAATGAAAGCCATGCACAGATGTAAGACAAGGTTCTTACACCTGGCTACAACACCCCAAAAAAAGCACTGAGAAGCTTTGTGCTCTCCCTTTATTGAACAATTTAGGTGGGGTTTTTGGCAAAGTGCCCAATAAAGAACCATTCATAGTAAACTAAAAAGCTCCATTTCTGAGGGACAGGTAAAGGGACCTGCCAGTGTTTCTGTCTTGGCCTTGAGGCAATGGCTGCCAGGAGAGCAAAGAAGTTTCTAGGGTTTTTCCCTTTTAAGTCCTAAGATGAAACTGAAATCCTTTTCTTTATATAGAAAGCATCTGCTTGGTTTTGGGGTGCATTCCTGCAGTTCAGCAATCAAAAGCAGGGAAGCAGAGGGACTGAGAAAGGAATCTCATGAGGGACCAGTTGAGCATTAAGTTATTGCTGATCAGGTAGGGCAGATGGGGTCACTGGGGAATGCAGCTCTCTGTGTACAGAGACCCATTTTCACCCAAGTGAGTGGCAAAATGCCCAGAGATAATGGACAGATTGCAGCTGCCACAGTGAGAGGAGACAGCAGAACAGTAAATTGAATTACATGAGCCAAAAAGAGGAGGCAGGATTTCAGAAATGCCATGAAAGAACACGTGCTAAGATGGAGAGAAGAGCCATGCAAGTCATTCTGTTGAACAGAAGGGCACTGCACAAAGCACTCTCTGGAGCTCAGTGCTGTGTGTGTGGCACTGCCCACTGCAGGAGCTGCATTTCCAGGGATGGAAGATGAGCCCCAGGGATGGAAGAKGAGCCCCAGGGCTCTCCAYTGCATACCTTGCTGTCTTTYAAACGATCCTCTTCCTTAATGGCTGGAATGATCTTCAGTGTTATGGAGCCTCGGGACTGAGCCTGAGGAAAACAGGAATGCTGGTTTACTTTGAAAGCAGGACAAGGATCCAGTGCAGACTGTTCAAGCTCCAGTTAAGGAGCTTGCAGCTGTCTGTTCCTCAGAACTCTAACACACCAAGCTAWTCCCCTATTTAACTGCATTAGAGAATATCAGGGTGTTCCAGGGCTCCACAAGTGCCTTGCCCCTGGAGACATCCACAGTAACTACTTGGCTAAAACATATTAAAACATGCATTAAAATCCCTTTGTTTGCTTTTAGCAGTTGCATTAATTTCTGGGCTGCATTGCACAGGACATTAAATCCTTCTGTGGCTTTTAGTACTTAAATTTTTGCAGAGTAATAATTTAAAGTACTCCTTTGAAAAATGCTGCTGTGTTTTCTCCACAGAGTGGAGTGGTTAGAGTGAAATGTAAGCATCTACAAAATAAACAGCTACTTTCACTCTGAAAATCTCTGCTAGGAAATGACAATTGTTAGTTATAGTAAACTAAAAAGCACTTTTAGGTTCTTCAGAAATCTAGAATGGCTTTATCTTATCTGTTTTAGATGCCTTATTTTGCATGAGATGAACTGTTGTAGAGAARCCTTTCTGCACAGATTAAAAGCAAACACAGACAAACATTTGTAGCTTTTCTTCAAAAAATGAACCATGAAAAGGGAAGTGTTACAGCATTCCACTTAGCATAACTTCAAGGATTAGCTCACATGGSACATATGTAAATAGAAATTACACAGAAGAGAGAAACAGCCTCCCAAGATCCCCATAAATAAAATTTTACACATTGTTTAAAGTGGTTTTGACACCCCCTTGGCCCCCAAATTAAAAGCAGTCATTGGCATTAGTTGGGATTATTTGAGCTAAATTGAAAKGAGGTGATGGAAGTGACACCAGACTCCTGATTGTGTCCCTAACTCCACACCAGGACAAGGGGGAACCACACCACAGGAAGGAGGTCAGGGATAAAGAGCTACAGCACTTTCTACCCAGATTTTGGGTATTCCTGTTAGAGAAGCTTGAAGCAAGGCATTGCCCATGGCAGCAGGAATCTGCTGTGAGGAACAGCTCTGCTGAACACACAGACAGCTCTGCAGCTTCCTAACACACCACATTATGAATCATCTTGTAGGAATGTATTTCTAATTTGCTTGTCATAAACAAAGCATTAAAGGGAAGTTCTTGACAGAGCAACATGTTAACTTTGTATTTGTATCTTACTTGGTACCACTCCAGTTGGCAGAAGTTTCTGAAGTCAAAAGGAGAAGACTAATCCACTGGGAGAAGAAAAATCTTAATGCAAAGACAAGCAGGGATTGCATCTTTTAGCTCTATATTTTAAACTCATGGTTAAATTTCATCATCTACTGYAATTACTAGATCACCAAACAGAAAAGATCTTGAAATGAAAATCAGTGCAGACCAAAATCTGACTTATTTCTTCTGGTCGTTTGTGAAGCACAGTAATACCATTGACTTCTCTTAGCTCATCTCCAACATGGACAAGACCTGAAAAGATGGTAAGGAGATTAAAAKAGGTCTAGAGACTGGAAAGCACTTCTCCTCTGATGTCCAGCCTAAGTCATTAGCATGRACTTCCTCTCCTCCCTCATCCAGGCTGATGGATTTAGWACCAAAGCCAAGGGCCTTTGTTGRAATTGWGCCTCAGAGMCTTTCATGGCTCTTTTTYCCTGCAGCAAAGGCTCYAAGGAGAGCAGCAKGCAGGCAGRCAGGCAAGGWAYTCTGCAAAAACACTGCTTGGAGCAGTGTTAAGTATGYAAAACTGAAATATTTTCATGAGTGTGACCAAATCTTATGAATTTGCTGACTCTAAAGGCAGGAATGGCATTTGTCAACTGACAGATCAATACTTCACACTCACAGAAAGAATGCTAAATTTCTTTTTAACAAGCCATGAAGAGGCTCTACAAGATTTAGGTTTATTTATCCAGTTCAGTAAGAAATATTGTACTTGTCATATATATAGCTATTATTAACTGACATGAAAATTTCTCAGTAAAGCAAACAGAAAACAACACATGATACACTGAATAAACCAAGTTACTGGATTAAAAGTAAAAAATATTTTTGCATTCTTCTAAAGCTCAAACATATTTCTCCCATCTCTGTTTTCAGTTTTTCCCTAATGAAAACATTTTAATTTTAAATTTTAATAAAAAGCATATGCAATTAGCTGACCAGATCACTGATGAAACACAGAAATGCTGAGAGCATGCAGAGGAGACTGCAGAGGTTTACAAAATTYAGAAATGCACAAGTGGCTCCCTACCACTGCGATCAGCTGCACCTCCCCTCATGATCCTGGCCACAATCACAGCTCCTGTGTGCTCATCTCTTCTGATGGTAGCTCCCTGCAATAAAACACACCCAAAAAAAGGTCAGCAATCTGCCCTGAATGCAGCAGCCAGTGAAATGATGTGTGTGCTGTTTTGTCTTTTAATCTGAATTAAGTTGTTCTGTGGATTTTCTCCTTCTCCTTGGTGATTTCCACCATTATTCAAGTTTTGCCCAGGCCAAGTGGTTGTGGGAAGGTGCACCCACCTTCCCTTCTGCTGGCTTTGCTAAGTGCTKACACCTTCTGCATTATTGTGGGCATCAGAGCCACTCAAGTGTGCAAAACAGCTTATTGTAACAAATTCTCTCTTCCTCTTCTGAATCTTTATATAATACAGTCAGCACTTTCATATGTAAAAACAACAAAAGCCAAGTAATTAGATTTTTGTTCCTCCTCCCACCTCTGCTGGCAATACAAAGCTTTAATCAGGAATTCAGTCACTGCTCCCTTCTACTACTGTGATACCCAAAAAGCAAATTTCTTTCCCAATACAACTGTTTTTCCTTAGGAAACCAATTCTTCCATTTCCATTTGTATAAAATGAGGACCTTGACAATATAATGCTTACACAAATGTATAAAACATACTCTTACCATACATCACTGACTTTCATGCAAGTAATACATCAAGTCATTGAATGTCAGCTACAGTATGAAAAGAATTAATGSATATAATCAGCATAACTGCTTCAGCAAACACAGTTTCTTCACTGTGTTTCCTGTGCTAACTGGMATTATGAACTATGCCCATAAAGCATCTAAATGCAAAATTGTGAAGGTGCATTTATCATTTACCAAATGATTTTTTATGTTACTTTACAGCTTCAGAACACTCCAAGTTTCTGAAGGCTATTTGATGACATCTTCTTTGAAATTTGAAGTATTTTGAATGGAATTCTTTGAGATTGGAAGCATCTCCTCYATACTCACAATAACACTCTTGCACTATCAAGTTTTGTGATCTAATATGTACCAAGGGCTCTTTATTTTTCACTAGGCGAACAATTTTCACTGATTCCTCATCAAAATCATCATCAAAATTATCAGGCAGAGGTGGAAGAGCTGGGTCAAAGTTCTTCTGTGCTACAGTGTCATGTACTACAAGCATTGCCTGCATAAAGGAAATAAAAAACAACAATGTAATGAGGTAATAAACACTTCCCATTGTCATGTTCCCAGTATTCCAGCAAAATTCAACTTCCCCCTTTCCACCCTCACCACAAATCTTCCAAAAAAGATTTTGCAATTACTTTACYCATCATGTAAACTATACATTGGTGTATGTCAGTATTTAAAATAAATCCAGGCAGCAASAAAGCTCAGCCTAAAAAAATCCTAAGTGGCCTATGAAAAACAAGAAATTATATTTTTCTTCTCCTTTTCTTTCCTGGTCCCTCAGAAAACAGCAAGGAAGGGAGGAATGGAAGACAGCATGGTGCATTGTGCAGGAAAGCTGTCTCTTTTCTATTTCCTTCACATCCTAAAGTCTGTGCAGGAAATCCCAGTGGAGTAGAAGTTTGGAGGAGGTTTTCCCTTTCTCCTAGGGAGGCTTCTATAGAAGTTTGCTGTTACAAAATGTTCTATTACAATTCTGCAGAGGCATTTTGTTAAGGTCCCCAAAGTGGTTTTTACCCTGAGATGTGGTGTTGACAGCAGCTGAAGCAGCTCCTTCTCTTCATTATTCACTGGTGCTGTCTGCAACTCTTCTATTACCTTTAAAACAAAAATTTACAACCWCAAAATTAAAGGAGTCTGCCAAGCAAGATGATGTATTTACACTTCTGTTGAGTGTTTGCTAACATCTATCATCCATCAAAGCAGTCTGCACAGATCAAAAGTGGTCCCATAGTGCATGAAACCTGAAAGAAACCAAAGTTTMTTCAGCTATTTTTATTAGATAGTACAGAAGACAGCATTAGGAATCAAGATCATAATCCCTAAAAATACAYTTTAAGAGTTATTCCATCAATATAATTTCAGGAGCAGTTTTTAAAATCTGTTTGGAAATTTAAAATTCTATTTGGAATATGTAAATGACATCTGAAACAACACTCTTGTGCTTGTATTATTTGATAGAAGACTTTAAACCTTTCTGCARTGATTTAGTATTACCTGTGTGGAACATGCAGCATAACTTCCCTTGTTCCCCTGCAAAACCTGGCCACCAAAATGTGCCCTGGAGCCTTTTAAAGGCCTTTTAAAGATTAAAGAAATAATGGAGCCACTTCTGCACTGGGCTGAGTGGGTGGGAGGAGAGAGAAAGCAAGGGAGGGAGGAGGAAGGGAAAATGGGCTGAGGCAAAAGAGATTTCCTTACCCTGTGTTAAGGGTTCTAATCAGGGAAKTCATATAGTTCTATAAAAAACTTCTCTGCTGTTCTTGAGATGGAAATTTTGGATGGCTTGACAGGTAGCAATGCTGGAAGTTCTGTGGAGGTGGCACACTGTGKGTGGGAACAGGCAGAGGGGAGTGCTGCATGTTCAGGTGGGGTCTCCTGGCTTTGAAAAGGGAGAAATTGCAGCTCCCAAAGCTTCCACTGCCCCTTTCCTACACCATGGCAGAGAAAGAGCCAGCAAATGCAGAGTAAATGTCACTGCACAGGCACACAGCWTTGTGTCACACCCAAATCTAAGATAAAACCCTGCTCTGTGAACAGACAGGGGGAGGAAATGATTGACAGCAGCCCTGAGGAGAATGGCCTGAGGGTCCTGGCAGATGGAACATCAGATGAGGGCAATGTGTGAGCAGATGYTGGARCCCAGGACATTCCTCTGGATGCYCTGGGTGGTCCCAGACCCTGGCAAGGGGTCCCAGAACCTTAGCAAAGAGTCAAAAGCACCAGTGCCTTTGATTTCAGCCCATGGGAACATCTGCCAACTTGATGTGAGGAGTTACAAGCCACAAGAGTGTCATTAGAATGGTAAGTAACATATCACAGGGCGAAAAGGAGAATTTTGGGGTTTTAGAATGGGGGTCAGAAGGACAAGATGGAGGGATTTGGGTGTGTCCCTGTCCTTGTTCTTCTTCTTGTCCTCCATCTTCTGCTGTGATGGTGGCACTTTTGGATTGGATTAGGATAGAAAAGCACTATCTAACATAGGTGATAGGTATTGGTAATTAAYTGTAATCATAGCACATGTAGTGCTCAGTATAAAGGGTTAACACTGCCCTTGGAGGAGGCTCAGACCTGGCACTCTGAGCTGCTGAAGGGACCTCACAGGGCAGAAAAGGATGGAATAGATAAGAAAAGAATAAACAACTTTGGATAGCAGAGACAGAGACTCTGGATTTCATTTCTGCCATGGGGCTGGGAAAAAAGAGAATTTTCCTTACATCTCAGGACTCAAAAGATCCAGAAACCTGAGAGGCAGAGAAAGACAAGAGCATCCCAGGCTGCAGGGAGAGAAGCAGGGCCAGGACAGGGGAGGTGATGCTGTCCCTCCTGTTCTCCTGGGACCCCCTCTCTCACCCAGGGCACAGTGTCCAGCTGTCCCCAGGGCACAGACCTGTTCTAGTGCACCCACAGGAGCATCACCAGCTCAGAGGGCTGCAACACCYCTCCTGTGAGGAAAGGATGAGACAGCTGGGATTGTTCAGATTGGAGAAGAGACTTTACTGCTGGCATTCAGCACWTAAAGGAGGCTTAAAGAGAGAGAAAAGCTCTTTATCAAGGCCTGCAGTGACAGGACATAGGGCAGCAGTTTTAAATTGAAAGAGAGCAGATTTAGATTGGATACAAGGAAGATTCTTTTTATGATAAAGGTGGTGAGATGCTAGAACATCTGCATGGAGAAATGCTGGACACAAGGCTGCCAAGAGAAGTTTGGGATGCCCTGCATTGGGAATGTTCAGAATCAGGATGAACAGGGCTGTGAGCAGTCTGAGCTAAGGGAAGGTGAGTCTGCCTGAGGTGAGATCACCTTTCAAGGTGTCTCCAAACCAAACCCCACTCAGCAGCAATGCTGCCTGGGCTGTAATGGTTTTAAATCTGGATTTAGGACTGAATGCTCAGCTGGGATAGCCACTGTCATTACAGGACTGAGTGCTTTCTGCAGCCTCCCCCTTAGGCAGACCATTAATGATATCCTTTCCTTCTACCTGAAATGTCCATCCTCACTAGACATTTCATAATTTGGCATTTTTGAGCTCTCATTTCCTTGGTTACTCATGGCCAACACATTACAGAGACAGCTGGGGAAGATGAGAAATATGCTCACATGCASTACAATTGCAAAACTTTGATTTGTCAGAAAAGCAGATGTAAATAATAGGAAAATTATGAGAATGTTTACTCACATCTTCAACTAATCCTGCTGCACTGTGTAAAACAGGAGTGGGGCTCTGCCTTTCATAGTGACGGAGCTTTTCATGAATCTGGAAAAAGATTAATCAATGTTTCTAGAGATACAAAATTTTCCAAACACACCTACATTGGAATATTTTATTTTTAACATAATTTATCTGAGATGTGTCAGAAAAATAATCTSTCTTAGGGTTATTTTTGTTTTGTTTAGGAGTCTTTTAGTTTCCTTTTTGCTCATGGTAGTTTCAGACAGAAAATCTGTAAAGACTTTAGGAGCATAAGGGAAAAAATGGAAGCCATTCCACACTACTTTTTAGCTATGGGGCACCTTCATTTTAGCAAGAAGAGCAGGAGAATTTATTTCTGAACAAAATATGCTAATTGGCAAATATTATTCATGTTTGTTCTTAAACACACATATGCTTTGGGCAGTACAGAATCCTTAAAATAAAAAGTTTGGCAAAGTAAACGGTTGATAAATCAAGGGAACAGAGAAAAAGTAAAATGTAAGGAGAATGTACATCAATAAATATAAACTTTTACCTTCATCAGGTAGCTGAGACTCCTTTCACTGAAGACATCCCTAAGGAATCCCATTTCCTCTTTATGRTTTGAATCAGGTCTTAGCTGAGATGTCAAGAGGGCCAAAGTTTCATGCAAGCCTAAATTTAGATTCAGGACAGAACAAAAACATTGGCTGGTTTTCTAAAAAGTGTTTAAATCACCAATATCCCAATTTTGCAGTGCACAGGGCCAGACAAATGCCAGATTTCTCCTGGTGAACCTTGTCTGGGAAGAGAAGACCAAAACAAAACATGAAAATAAAAAAAGAATAAAAAGGGGAGGGCTTCAAATCTATTCCTGTGGCTATTCTCTCTCTCCATGAAACTTAGAGTGGATTTTGATCCACAAGACTCAAACTCACTCCTGTTTAAGCATCATTTAGTATCCATGACTTCCCCTTGGGCAGCACACTGGACAAGCTAGTAAAGCAGCCTTAAACAAAGTCACTTATTTTAAGGTAAAAGGAAGAATATTCACAAAGTTTACCCACCCCTGTTCAGAAAATATTAAGAAATTACACAGCAAACAGCAGATATCTGTGGGCTGATCTTTAATAAACATGTATAGAAGGCACTGTTCCACTGAGAGGTCCAGCTCTGCCTACAGGAGCCTTTCAGAAKAAATTCAGGTCTATCAGAAKAAATTCAGGTCTATCWGAAKAAATTCAGGTGCTCTAGGGTTCTCAGGAAACTGTTTCCTGACAAACTTTATTAATTTTCACCTTCTACACTCCACCTTCCTTCTTGTAGGTAATTGCTAAAAACCTAATTATCTTGATTCTATTACATTTACTGCAGTTTGAATTAATTTTGTGTGTGAAGCACCTAGGATAAGATTTCAGTCACTGTTCTGTGAGTTACCTGAGTCTTCTGAAAGCACTGGCATGGCTCTGTTCTTCCTCTTGGAGACAAATGTTCCACTGAATGCAGCAGGGCTGGTGCTTCCTCCTGGACTGAAATTCAGAGGCAGTCCTGAAATGACCAAACAKAAAACCTGAGCTCAAGCATGCAAGAAAAATGYCAGGCATGTAAAACCAGCAGTTTTTCAAGTTTATAGTTGAAGCTGAATCCAGCAGAGTTCTGCAGTTACTCTGCTATGCAAGTAGCAAAATGTTCATGCTTATAAAATTCACTGAACAAATATTTACATAAAAATAAACTTTCATAACAGCACACATTACTCCAACTCTTTGCTGAACACAAAAAAAGGATGCTCCTTGTGTTTCTATTTGTAGATATGTCTGTGATATTTTGATTGTATGAAACAAGTTTGATGGGTTTCCAATTCAAATTTTCTTGACTAGCTGCCTGAAAATACCACAGCACTGCAYGGCAAATTAGCATTTACTTATTTAGGATTTTGTAGACTCCTGAGTTTTTCTACAACATAGTAAAATATAAGCTCAACAGATACCTGTGTTTTACACCCTGTATTTTYTACCACTACAATTAATTAATCAACCCATCTGGGCATCAAAACATAACTGGAGTTCTCTAAGTGAATGAATTGAGTGTTGAAATGACACTCTAATCCATGGGTTTATTCCAGTGCATTATATATATTATACTCTTATTTAAACACTCTTATTAGCTACTGCTTAGAAGAAATAAAYATTTCACTCACAAACACACACCTCATGCCAAAAGAAATTTATGAGCAGTYCATTCAACTGCTTTGGTTCCTGGACTATGGCATTTCATTTGACACATATTTAAATCTTCTCAAATTATTAAGAAAGAGAACTTCAATTGCATGCTTCATCTTTGCAACAATATCTGCTTCCTACAGTCAAACCTACTGAGCACCAAACCCCAGGAAAAGCCAAGTTATTTTCCAGATTTTCAGCCAGCACAGGAATCTGGAAAACTCACATTTCAGCATCTGAAAAACCTGCCAGCAAACTCAGGAGCATGAGAGTGAGTCGAGTTAGGCACAGCAATCAAAATGGAGGCTTCCCCTAGAGGCATCTTCCATGCTCTGTAAAAATCTGTTCCACAGAACTGCCTGGAATGAACTCTCCAAAGACTGAAAAGCATTCCATCCCCATTCCATCCCCAGGGCTGGCTCTCAGAGGTRTAAGAKCAGCCCCAGCATGGGATATTTTGCAAGGTGGGTCTCCAAAACCATGGATCTGTCCTCTCATCGTKGTAGCATCAATGGGCTCAAATCCACTTTTCCTCTTTGAAATTATCGACCTAAACCTCAACTCATTTTTCACACATATCCTTGCCCAGCTGCTCCCAAGACTGAATGCCTGAAGCACCTTTCTTACYTAGAAAAAGGGCTGTTAATATTTGGAAAGGGCTAAATGAACTGAACTGATGCTCACCATGGGGTCAAAGCAGGAGATGGAATAGAAGCGTAACATGACCTGGCACATCCCCATTAACCTGCAGAATAAATCTATTGTGGTTCACAGCCCAACACAACATAAAGCTTCTGTAATCCAGATTGTATCATTCAGAGCTGGAGCTGCTTTCAGGAAGGAACTGCAGTTTAACATTTGACATCACCCTAGCGATTAGGTCAGAAGATACATCGGGCCATAGGTGATAGCTGATGGCCACACAAGATTTCTCCTGCTCTCCACACCTGGGTGAAGCTCTTCCACGGGGTATCGAACCTACACTAGCACGGAAAAAGACACGACTCTGGTGTCTGACCGAAGCACAGACAGAACAGCACATCGTTCCCTGCTGGGTACCACGGGGCTGGACAGCTCCGGGCGCGGCGCTAGGGCCTCACACGGCCGAGCTCGAG
>CADDXX010000657.1:293030-303668 GCA_902810485.1 Alauda arvensis
CCGCGGCTGCTCCATCCCTTCCCGTGCCCTGCTGTCGATCGGGCAGCGCCGCTCCAGCTCCGGCTCCGCGGGCATCCCTTTTCCCCCCGAGCCCCGGCGTGCGGCGGCCGCTGCGCTCCGGCAGCGAGCAGCGCTCCCATCCCGCCGCATCCCCATCGCGGTGTGCCCACCCCGGGCAGCGCTGGCATGTCAGCCGTGCGCAGGAAGTTTGGGGACGAGTACCAGGCCGTGGGCCTCGCTCGCTGCAGCTCCCGCAGAGAGCGGCAGCGYTTCGTGGACAAGAACGGGCGCTGCAACGTGCAGCACGGCAACCTGGGCGGCGAGAGCAGCCGCTACCTGTCCGACTTCTTCACCACGCTGGTGGACCTCAAGTGGCGCTGGAACCTGCTCATCTTCCTGCTGACCTACACGGTGGCCTGGCTGGTGATGGCCTCGCTGTGGTGGGGCATCGCYTACCTGCGCGGGGACCTGCAGCAGGCGCACGGTGACACCTACAGCCCGTGCGTGGCCAACGTGTACAACTTCCCCTCCGCCTTCCTCTTCTTCGTGGAGACCGAGGCCACCATCGGCTACGGGCACCGCTACATCACGGAGCGCTGCCCCGAGGGCATCGTGCTCTTCCTCTTCCAGTCGCTGCTGGGCTCCGTGGTGGACGCGTTCCTCATCGGCTGCATGTTCATCAAGATGTCGCAGCCCAAGAAGCGAGCCGAGACGCTCATGTTCAGCCGCGCCGCGGTCATCTCGCAGCGCGAYGCCAAGCTCTGCCTCATGTTCCGGGTGGGCAACCTGCGCAACAGCCACATGGTGTCTGCCCAGATCCGCTGCAAGCTCATCAAGGTACGGCCTGAGTGACAGCGGGGTGGCACAGGGCACTCGGGTGGTACAGGACACCCGGGTGGCACAGGGCACTGGGTGACACCCGGTGGCACGGGGTCCCTCGGTGGCACAGGGCACTGAGTGGCACTGGGTGGCACAGGGCACTGGGGTGGTACAGGACACCCGGGTGGCACAGGGCACTGAGTGGCACAGAGCCCCTCAGTGGCACGGGGCCCCTCGGTGGCACAGGGCACTGAGTGGCACTGGGTGGTACAGGACACCGGGGTGGTACAGGGGCCCTGGGTGGTACAGAGACCCTGGGTGGCACAAAGCACCTGGGTGACACAGGGCACCGAGTGGCACAGGGCACTGAGTGGCACCGGGTGGCACGGGGTCCCTGGGTGGCACAGGACACCCAGGGGGCACCGGGTGGCACAGGACACCCGGGTGGCACAGGGCACTGAGTGGCACTGGGTGGCACAGGGCACTCGGTGGCACGGGGCCCCTCGGTGGCACAGGGCCCCTCGGTGGCACAGGGCACTGAGTGACACCGGGTGGCACAGGGCACCGGGGTGGTACAAGACACCCGGGTGGCACAGGGCACTCGGTGGCACAGGACATTGAGTGGCACAGGGCTCCGGGTGGCACAGGGCCCCTGGGTGGCACCGGGCCCCTGGGTGGCATAGGGCACTGAGTGGCACAGGACACTTGGCACAGGGCTCTGGGTGGCACGGGGCCCCTGGGTGGCACAGAGGGCAGGTAGCCGGGGGCTCTCATTGTTGGACACACAAGGCTCCAATAACTCAAAAAGCTTCTTGAATTTTCCAAGATGAAGGCTCACTTTGTGGATTTCCCCATCATACACACAGCACAGTTCGTGGAGAGTTCCATGACTGGTTAACAAGATCAACACCTCTGTGACTCCACTGGTAAAGCACAAAACCACCAAACACCAGGTGCAAAAGAGACTGTTTTGAGAAATTGTTCACAAAAGACAGTTCTGGGAGCAAAGTCTCAAGGATTTTGCACTGAGACAAGCAAAGTCTCAAGGATTTTGCACAAGACAAGCTACTAACAAGCTTAACATTTCTAAAACTCAGAGAAATCAGGGCTACACAGGGGAAGCCCCCTGCCTGGCAGTTCTGCCCTGCCCAGGGGCAGCCCTTGGTATGTGGGATGTGACTGTGAGGAGGTTTTGGTGTCTTCAGCAGGAGCTATGAAACAGCCAAGCAGGGGAAGGGGAAAATCGTCTCATCAGAGAGCTCCCAGGGGTATTTCAGTGGGATGTGAGGCTGGCAGAAACCCTGTGGGGTCAGGATGGATGGAGGGATGGGTGTGTCAGGATGCAGGACAGCTGCAAGGAGGGGTACTGAGGCGTGCTGCTTAGCAGATGGTGGCTGGGAATAAGGCATTGATCTGTGGTGGTTTTAAATTAGGATAAAATCAACCTTGACCTCCTCTTCCTCTTGGGGAAACTTGGGGAGCTTTAACTTGCATTATCCCAGTGTTCCAGCTGGTGAGCTCACAGCATTTCAGAGGGATTGTGTGGATGCTTTAGTGGAAGCACCCTTTGATTGGCACCAGTAYCTGTTTATTAATCACTGACAATGGCCAATCTAATTAACGAAAATTACAATTTTCATGAATTGCAAGAAAACTGATCAAAGGAGATCATGACAAAAACGAAAGCAAACACACAAAAATTATCAGGACAGAAGAGTTTGGCAGTCACAAAAATCCAAGAGATAAATTGGGCTGGAGCAGAATGAAAGAAAAACACTGGAAAAGACTGAGCAATGAAGCATCTCACAGCAGCTGTGACCTGTCAGGGGAGCATGCTTGGTGAGGAGAGAGAAGCTTTCAGAAGCTCTCAGAGCTGTCAGAAGCTGGATGCCAGTGATGACATTAATTTCAGGATATCATATTTGACTGTTGTAAATGTTCTGTACTCTGGTAATTCTCTCTGGCCTYTTAAATAATCTGCATGAAGAAGCATGAAGCAGTGGTAAATATGAAAGGCTGTTTTCCTTCTGTTCTGTGCCAAATGCTAGACTGAGCTGKTAATTTTTCTTGCTGCAGAATGCCATTTAAAATGGAGAGTCTGCTAAGATTTAAAAAGAAGTTGTATATATATAAATATATGGGAACAAGCTGAGGAGTTACACTGGAGCAGTTTTTGTAGGAATTGGAAAGCCAGCTGAATCATTGTTTTTGTTGCTTTCTAGCAGAAATCTCTAAATATTTAATTCTCTCATTCAAAATGGAATGCAGGTCAAAGTGGAATGAAAGTGGGGTCACATTGTGTTTTTACAGAGAGGGCAACTCATTTTCTTTTGAAATAAGACACCAAATACACAGCCTGATGTCCTTTGTGCTGACACTTCTGTTGCTACACAATGCTGATGACTGGGACAGAAAACTGAAGGACATTGGGTGGACCTGCATGACCATTTTGTTTTAGGAGAGCTGTTTTGYAGGCAATGAATCAGTGAGCAATTCTTTGATTATTTTTTTTTATGATCATCATGCCCATGTGTTGTCTTCAAGCTGCTTTGTGACCTTTAACAAACACAAGCTATGAACAGGAGAAGATKTAAAATTGAATGTAGCTTTGTGTGTCCTCTAAATTTACAGTGAATGTGCCAGAATTTGTTTCCTGTCTTCAGCAAATCCTTTTTTTTGGTTGGAGTTCTGGGCTCTGAGCCTCTCTGCAGTGCTGCACCTGATCAAGGAGCCAGAATTTTCTTTTGTACTGGTGAAGGAATGTGAAGAAACACATCCCATTTTTGTACTTGAGCTAGGATGCTCATGGAGTTCCAAGGATTTACCTTTATAAAATACACTAATCTGAATTTGAAGAGCATTTACTGGCAGTGTGACACATGCCCTGACACATTCAGGRGACTAAAATGGTGCTGCCACACTGGGCTGGCTTTTCTTTGAGTCCAGGGGCTGTGCAGCAGCATGGCAACGTGATGCCAGGCAAAAGTCTGAGGTGTGAAGAGTTTGGAAAACAGATACCAAAATAATTGTGTGTGTTTTAGCAAAAACTTCTCCACAAACCCAAGTCTTTCTAGTTGACGTTGAGTGCTACAGAAGCTGGAAAAAGCAAAATCCCTGGAAAAAGCAAAATCCTGGGGCAAGAAATAGAAAAAAAAACCATTTTGAAGTAGCTGCTGAAAATGTGCAGTTTCAGGTCCTGGACTTTTTATGTCACAGTGAATTGTATTTTTCTGCCTGTTAGTTCCTGGATGTTTCCAGTGTGCCTAAAGCAGCACCACCAGTGTGGCAATCAGTTCTGACCTTATAAAACTCAATCACAGCACATATTTGTGCCTTCTCTTGATGTGATTGTCATTGATAAACATGATATCATGTGTTGGTGTGCAAAGTCACCTATACAATTTTAGCTGGTACAGGACATTCTGATTCAGAAAGCTGAGGAATGTAAAATCATCATAGCCTGTTTTCAACATGCTAACAATGAAACTAACAATAATTTCAGAAATGCAGTTGTGAAGCATGACAGGCACAGAGGCAGTGAGCTTTGGGCACCTGTCCTTCAGGCTGGACTTCCTGACAGCCCTGAATAAGCTGAAAGCAAACAAAATTGTAACAGAAGGTTGGCAGATGGCAGGTGAAGGCATGGGAAATAGGGGAGAGGATCCATKATGTTGTGATTTCAATAAGCTGGTAAGTAGGGCAGAAAGTGCAAACAATTCAGTTTTTGAATATGACAGAATTGTCCAGATTGGAAGGAACTTCAGGAAGTTTGTGGTCCATCCTTCTGTTGAAAGAATGGTGATCTGGGAGATCAAACCAGGTTAATTTGGGCTTTAGCTTTGGAAACCTCTGAGAAAAAAACTGCACAGCCTTGCTGGGCAAGCTTTTCTTAACTGTCCTCATGATGAGAATGTTTTTCTTTGATCCAAAYTTGCCTTGTTTCAGCTCATTCCTGTTGTCTCTCCTGTGAAAAGCCTGCCTCTGTCTTCTTGATCACATTGCTCTCAGATTTTGGAAGGTTTCTGCTAGATCCCCTCTAGACCTTCTCTTCTCTGGTCTGAACAAGCCCAGCTCACACAGATCATATTTACAGCAGGGGCGAGCAGACTGAAATAAAAAGCAGCAGTGATTCTAGGAATTGGGAATGATCCTGGGAATGATCCTAGGAATGATCCAGGGTAGAGCTCCAGGTATTGAGTCACAACCAAAAAACCCCACACAGATCTTCAACAATGACAGCAAAATAACAAAATCACATTATTGCAGTAATATAAAATATAATAACACTCCTTTCCAGCTGATAGTCTGAGTGTGGGGGAGCAGCAATGAGCATGAACCAGTTTGGCATTTTCTAGGTTTGTGTTTCTCTACAATGTGCTGTAATATTGAGCTTGAGGGTGCTGCATCTCTTGAATCCCACTTTTTCTGCTCCAGTGCTTATTTAATCCACCTGGATATCAAAACATAATTATGTGAGTTCTCTAATGAGTGAACTGACAGAGGGTTAATCATAATAAAACTGCATCATGTCCAGTTAAAGGGAGATATGCATGTTTATGCATAAGCAGGGTTTAGCAAAGCAAAGAGGATGAATAAAGGATAGGAGATTTGAAGAGCATGATGTATTTGTTCAGKCACTAAACCAGACAAAGTGGTGATGCAGTGGAAGTCTGCCTTGTAATAAAAACAAAAACAAAAATAGAGTGGCAGAAAGTTAAAGAAACAGGAGTATTTTTCTTCCTTTTTTTTCTTTTCCCCCTTTTTTCTTTTTTCTTTCTTTTTTTTCTTCTTTTTTCTTTTTTTTTCTTTTTTCCTTTTTTCATTTTCCCTTTTTCTTTTTTCCTTTTCTCTTTCTCTCTTTCTCTCTTTCTCTCTTTCTCTCTTTCTCTCTCTCTTTCTCTCTCTCTCTCTATCTCTATCTCTTTCTCTTTCTCTCTTTTTCTCTCTCTCTTTCTTTCTCTCTTTTTTTCTCTTTTCCTTACTTGTGAAGCAATTAACCTCTGGAGAAATTCTTTGGGACCTTTAGATTATCCATCTCTGACCACATTTAAATTGGAACCCAGGGCATTTCTAAGCAATTGTGCCCTTCTTCAACACATATTTAATCTGCAAAATTTACTTTTCTTTATGTTATGTGGATGGTTACAATAAAGAATCACAAGTGTTCCTTCCAGACTTATTCCTGACATTTTGCAGYCCTCTGTTTTGTGATCCTTTGAGCAAAGCTGTGTCTGTAACACAAATGTCACTGGCTTGGAGGCTGAGCTATTGGAACTATTMAGCTCCCTTCATTCAGGTTAACTTATTTTTATTCAACAAACAAGTTTCTTTTAAAAGCCCTCCATGCCCTGCATAAATCAATCCTGAGTGTGAGATACTGAATACCTCAAACACAACCTTCTGCTTTCTCCCAGATCTGTTTCCTCTAATCATCCTGGCTGGATTTGTTTTCTATTGAGTGGATTTGATGGAAGACTCCTCCCCAGAGAGAAATCTTGTGTAGATCAAACAGTTCAGGCAACACTTTGTACAAAAGTGCACTTTTTTTTTGTCTGGGTAAATGGATTTGCTGAAGCTTTGGGACAATTTGAGATTTARGTGTTGGTTCATGCAGGTTTGGTGCCTTGGAGCAAAGATCACACCTGGGCAATCAAAATGTGTGCACCCACTGCAGGAGCAGCAGCCAGGCAACAGAGGCAGGGTCACAGGCTGCAGCTCAGCCCTGCAGCTCAGCAGCTCAGGTCTGCAGCCCTGCAGCTCAGCCCCTGCAGCTCTGCAACCCAGCCCTGCAGCTCAGCAGCTCAGGTCTGCAGCTCAGCAACCCTGCAGCTCAGCCCTGCAGACCTGCAACCCTGCAGCCCCTGCAGCCAGCAGCTCAACCCTGCAGCTCTGCAACCAAGCCCTGCAGCCCTGCAGCTCAGCCCCTGCAGCTCAGCCCTGCAACCCGGCCCTGCAGTCTGCAACCCTGCAGCCCTGCAGCTCAGCCCCTGCAGTTCCAGCCCTGCAGCTCTGCAACCCAGCCCTGCAGCCCTTCAGCTCAGCCCTGCAGCCCTGCAGCTCAGCAGCTCAGCCCTGGAGCCCTGCAACCCAGTCCTGCAGCTCTGCAGCTCAGCCCTGCAGACCTGCAACCCTGCAGCCCAGCCCTGCAGCTCAGCCCCTGCAGCTCAGTCCTGCAGCTCAACCCTGCAGCCCAGCCCTGCAGCTCAGCCCCTGCAGCTCAGCCCTGCAGCTCAGCCCTGCATCTTGCAGAGAAAAGAGATTTTTGCTGTAGGCTGATTCCACCTTTGCGTTTGACAGAGACTGCCGTGACTCTGTGTAGCAGCATTGATTGCTTTTATCTCATAGCACTTTTATGTTTCAAACCATGAATAATTTGTGAAAATGCTTTCACAGGCACTCACCTGATTTTTCTCTGCCTCCATCAGCAAAGGAGAAAAGCAAAGAGTCTTGTGCTCCTGTGCAGGGGGAATTTTGTTTCTTAGACAGAAGAATGTTTCTTCCTTAGGGCAAAGCAAACTTGTAGCACAAAGCTGAAATCATGGATTGTGTTTAATAAGGAGCTGCTGCCTYGCTGGTTGTGGCATCTCCAGCCAACACCAGGCACGTACAAAACCAGCATTTTTAGGGTATTTGTGAAGAGGGGAGAGAATATAAAGAGATTTGCTTGGGGATTTTCTTTAAAGACACAAACTTTCTTAGAAGAACATTTGGGTTGATGGCAAAACTGCTGCCTTGGGCTTGCTCTCAATAAAAAATGTTTCCAAGCACTGGAAGCAGGACATTTGTCAATACAAATGCAACACAATGAAAACTATTTATTTATTCATTCATGACTGTATAACTTATTAAAAACCATTTATTTATTCATTTAAAATAAAGCTATTTATTTATTCATTCATACCACTATAACTTATAATAATATTTATTTATTTATTTATTTTTAATCAATGATCATCTTCTTGAAGAGTTAAGTGCTTTTCAATCCAACAATAAGCAGAAAAGATTTTGAATAGGATTAACATCAGCTGTGCAAAACTTTAAATTTTGGTGGGCAATTTCCACCAGAGACCTTGCAAGCAATCAGGGTGAGGAGCTAATTAACAGTGACAACTGATGTCATTGTTAATTAGACTTTGAATACCAGGAAAATTTGGAGGGAACCCTGTGGGGTGGAGGGAATCTACAATATCAGTATTTCTGTTAGAGCCATGAAGTGATGGGAAGAAAAATGAGTAATAATAAATTAATTGTTAAGGTGAATGTGTTACATGCAAGGGATGACAGCACCTTCAGTATCAATTCTGGGGGTTTTGTGAAAATGCTAATTACCAGATGTACTGTGGTGTTTTCCTTTGAGTTAGTACCTCACAGTGTCAGCCAAACAAAAGTCAGTAACACACACAAATAATGAAACACGAATTCAAACAACAGAATAAAATGTGGGCCAGCTTGCAGATTTTGGTCTTGTTAGCAGGAACTTTTGCAAGGCATGGAGTATGTGGTGCAGGACATTTTTGTCAAAGTGTAGAAATATATTTATATATGTATTTATATATGTATTTATATATATATATTTTTTTAATATATGTATTTATACAGCTATATATGTATTTTAATATATACATATACATATACATATATATATATATATGTATATATATACACACATAAATATCACAGTGAATTTGTAAGTGTTGATGAGATCTACTGGCATAATAAGAAAAGCCAAACCTGCTCTTGCCCAGCAGCCTCACAGCACTGAGCAGTACCTACATTTCCATTATGAAGCCCCCAGACCCAACAAATGCAGCTGAAATATGGGAGTTTAATGTCATTAATGTTTCTTGCCCTGATTCTGTGTTTTTCCTCACCCAGTGATTACTGAATCTTTTTCTCTCCAGTCCAGACAGACACCTGAGGGAGAATTCCTRCCCCTGGACCAGTGTGAGCTGGATGTTGGGTTTGGAACTGGGGCTGACCAGCTGTTTTTGGTTTCCCCTTTAACCATCTGCCACGAAATMAACTCAGAGAGCCCCTTTTTCTGCCTGTCCCAAAGATCCCTGAGGAGTGAGCAGTTTGAAATCGTYGTCATCCTCGAAGGCATCGTTGAGACCACTGGTAAGGCTCAGAATAATCTGCACGCTCTGATTTTTAGCCTTTCTTTTCAGTGCTGATATTTTTAGCGAGGCAGCTGTGAGTCCTGGATGCTGCAGCATCTCCTGCCATATGCTGCAGAGCTTCAGTGCCTCTCACCAGCCAACAGAGACCTCCCTTCCCCACAGGGCTCTGCTCTGCCAGKTCCCAAAGTGGCCAGCCACAGACTCAGCCTGCCACTCTTTGTGGAACAGCTCARCACTCTCATGAGGCTTCTGTTTTAAGGGGCACCACTCTGAAAAAAATATTGAACTTTAAAAATTGCAAAATTCCTTTCAGCCTAGCTTGCACTGAATGGAATTTAGAATAAGAAATCCAATTTTCCAGCACAAATSCAGACCTCACAGTCACAAAGATTGTAGGCATAAGTGGTTATTGACAAATCTGGGTTTTGTTTCTTTGTTAAATTTGGGTATGGTGTTGTCCAGCTGACAGCTGATTTTGTGGCCTTTTGTTTTGAGGACTCAATTCCTTTATGAATGCCATGAAAATGGGTTCCAGTTGTACAAGGAACTCAGTTCTTTTATGAATGCCATGAAAATGAGTTCCTTGTATACAAGGAGCTCTTCATCAACAATCCATGAGTATTAAAGTCCAAATCATTCAGTAGGGCCATCAGCATTCTTATTCTTCCTTCTTTTGAGGATTTATTCAACTTGGATTAATCAGAGAGCTTTCTCATCCTCCCCACAAGATCTGCAGCTGCCTCATTCCTGCCTTGGACACAGTGGTGTCCCTTTGGTGCAGCTGTGTGCAGCCACCTCTGTGTGATTGCTGCCCACCCCAAACGGATGCACAATCTCTGGGGCAGGATGCTCTCTCACATGGCAGCTTTAGATCCCTGCAGAGCCCTCACCTTCCCCTGCAGCTGAACCATTTCTTTGAGATGAGCATGCATTCATAGCCTCCCTTAATCCAATCACCTGTCTGGGTATTTTAAGGGAGACATTTTACACTTGAGAATCTGTGTGGAAGTAGCCAGAGAGCAAATCAGATTGTGGGGCTGCTAATTCTGCCTCTGGAGACCACCATGGCAGGAAGTCTTAAAGTCCTGCCTCACCTGGGATATTTGTATCAATTATTGTGAGTAATATTAATTGCTCTTGTGGTGAGATGGTAACAGATTTGCCAGCTTGGTTAGAACACATTTTAGCTGTGAATTCACAGATAAAAATGCTGCCAGTGATGTATTTTGCACTTTGAACGTTGAACAAAATGAGTTTACAATGCCACAAAGCATGAAAGAGCTTCAGTGTCTCTGCACAGCTTTTGTCTTGACATTGTTTGGAGAAAGAGTAACACAGCCTGCAGAAGAAATGCAAGGTTAGGTTTTTTATTTGCTGTTGTCTCCCCCAACACCTGATCCTTGCCAAAGGATCCTGTGAGCCTCTGCCAAGCAATAGTTCTCTCTCCTAAGAGACAGTATTACTCACTCTCTCAAGGCTGAATTGGGATTATTCAGCCTGGARAAGGGAAGCTTTGGGMTGACCTAATTGAAGGCTTCCAGCACTAGACAGAGTGAAGAAGATTAATTCTGTCCCAGCTGAAACCAGCAGAAAAGCTWACACTGTTTTGATTTTACATTTTGCTTTGGCTTGATTGCAAGTCTGCAATATTTGCATAAAAATCATCAATTAGAGGCACTCCACTAACAGTCAGAAGATT
>CADDXX010000657.1:304055-345899 GCA_902810485.1 Alauda arvensis
TGCCAGGCCAGGACCTCCTACACAGAGGACGAGGTGCTGTGGGGTCACAGGTTCCTGCCTGTGATGTCTCTGGAAGATGGCTTCTTCCGCGTTGATTACTCGCAGTTCCACGCCACCTTCGAGGTCCCCACTCCTCCCTACAGTGTCAAAGAGCAAGAAGAGAACCTGTCCCAGTCACTCCTGAGCAGTCCTGTGGAGAAGAAATCCAGGAGAGAGCAGGTCTGTCCACTGGACTGTGCTGATGTTGCAGGAGAGAAGAACAAGCTCCCTGCKAAGCTTCAGAAGATCAGCTCGAGGAAGGAAGAGCTTCCACCAAGAGCCCTGAGAGTGAGTTCCAGTAACACAGAGAAGACTTTCAGCACTGGAGATCTCTTGAAAATTCAAGAAATAAGTCCCCTCTCTGATGGGGAAGGCAGTGATGACAAGATGCAGCTGAAAGCCTTGAAAATAAATGCCAAGGCTCTGACTCAGTGTAGCAGTGAGCTGGAGTTACAGAAGGATTTCCCAGGTATGGGCGCTCTGGAGGTGAAAATGGAAGAAMATTTTCCTGCCAAACTTTGAAAAATGAGCTCTGATTGCTTCTTTTAAGAGCTGAAGAAACAGGAGYTGTTGCTGATAAACTGCATTTGAGACTGCTGCCCTGAAAGAGCTGTTTCACAGCWAAGTCACAACGTGGCTCTGCTCCTTTCAGGAAGAATGATCCTTTTTGTATAATTGTTCTGTACAGATCCAACTTAGGTAGCACAAGAGGACTTTGAGGGGCAGGCAGTGAGGCCACCCTGTCACGCCAAAGAGATTCCTGCCCTGGTGATGTTCATCAGCATGCTCATTGCAGATCTGCCCTGCCTTCCATGTGTGCAGATGCTTTCCCACCAAGCCAGGATCAGAGGGAAAGGTTCAGAGGTGGAACCAAGGAGGGTGGAACAGCAGCTGCAACCTGCTTTTGGTGCAGAACAGCAGAACACAGCAGGAATAYGTGGCACTGCCCAGTCCCAGGCCAGCTGTGTGTGTGACCCCTTTGGGAGAGACCTCCCTGGAGCATCCTTCAGTCCCTTCAGTGAGTGTGGAACTCTCTGTGCTCTCTCACCCATGGACASCCAGGTGGAGGAAGCAGTGTGCAATAATTTGGGTCACTTGACCCACAGGAGCTCCTGGAAACAYGAGGATCATTTATCCTGTCCAAAATTAGATCTCAGCATTTGATTTGGTGGGTCACCTGCTGAATCTCAGTGACCATCTCACCACTCACTGTGAAGGAAACTTGGCATCAGTAGCTCAGCTTYGTGGCATGTTTTATACTGCAGCTCAATGAGATTTCAGTTTGGAGACATCCTAAGTAAATAAAGAMAAAGCTAAGTGCTAAATAATGCTCTGTCATTACTCATCTCAGAGTTTTACTGATGAATGGCAGTCTTTGATGTTGCTGATTTTCACTTTGTTACATTTGCCTTCTCCATTTATGGACCATTCTCAGTAATTGGGTAGATTTGATATTTATTGCTCTTCAGCTCCATCCACCTCTGTCTGTGAGAGAGGCTTTTCCTTTCCTGGTTGGCAGTGATTATAAACACAAAGTGTAACCCTGCTGTTTTGTAAACAGTGTTCAGTGGCTCAGCAGAGAGGGTGCTCATCACCAGCACAGCATCTCCAACAGAAGGATCAAATTCTGCTCTGGTTATTTTGGACAAGATCCAGTCAAATTTAAAAGAGGTGGCAGTGGCCATGTGGTTTGGCAATGCATTCCTTGATGGGAAAGTGATGTATCCAAGCTAGGAATGGCTTGGCTTGCAGGACTCACTGTTTTTTGTCTCTGTGAAACTGGAGAATGCTGTTTTCTGCAGGGATAAGATGTGCTGCTTGTCATTGTTTATCTGCTCTCAACATGAATTTCAGCAATATGTATGTGCTAAAATCTGTGTTTTCATTTATCAGCTGTGTTTGTATGGAGTATTTAGATGACAGCATGAAATCTTTAATGATGATGACTCTCCCTACTCTCCAGAACTGCCAAAATTAGTATAAAATATAAAATAAAAKGACATCCACCTTGGCTCTCAAGCATTCTTTACTCAAATCTGTGTGTTAGCAGCTCCAGGAGATGAGGCCCCATCCTTGGGCACCCTCCCCTCTGCTGTGGGGCAGGAACTGGGGGGGCTTGGGGGCTTCCCTCCCTTTGTGGGGCTGGGGCATGTCCATGGCATTATTAGATTGGATTATTGGATTATTAGATTAATCAGCAAGGTGCTGCCCAGGGCAGTTTCACTCATTTTGTGCCTTCTTTTGGGGGTGAGTAAAAAGTGGGGGCTGGGGAAGCCTGGGAGGGTGATGGGAGCCCCCCAGTGTCCCTGGCACAGTGAGGATGTGGTGGGGAGCAGGTGAAGCATGCAGGGCCCCTCCAAAAAAGGGAGGTTACAACCCAAACCAGCATAAAAAGGGGTTAAAAAGCAAACTGCATTTTTAAAAATTAAAAAAAGCCAGCTACTCTTTCAAGACCCTTCAGATTAAACCAGCTGACACCTCCAAGACAACAGAAAATAAACTGGAGGGTACCTGTGTGTGAATATATCTTGATATTCGCCTTTCTAATGTATATTTGCTATTTTACTTTCTCAGTGCTTGCTTTGTATTCTACTTTCCCATCTTTCCTGGTGTTAACTTTCTGATCTTCTTTTGTAATTTCTCATTTCTTATCACCTTCCTGTCTACTGAATGTGATTCTCATGGCCTCTCTTTGGCACTTTTCTGGCTCCCCCATGATGGTATCTCATCCTTCAGCTGTGTCATGTGTGAGTTTACTGACAGTGCAGTTTTCCAGGCATCTTTGTAGATTTTTCTTTCTAACATCTTAGCAGATTTCTCTTTTCCTCCTTCCTGTTTCTGCTTCCTATTCCTTGTTATATTCATCTTCTTTATCCCTGTGTTCATCTCTCTTATGGCTCTTTCAGACTTCTTTTGCAAGCCCACATCCCCATCGTGTGGTTGTTTTGATGGGAGCTGACAGTGCCCAGGAAAAAGCCAAGAGCTTTTCTTCCCTGGCACCATTTGTGTGGGAGCATTTAATGAAGGGGCTCAGTTTTGGATCCTGGCTCTTGCAGACTGAAAGGATGTGRTCCTGCATAGAGCTGGGAACAAAGGTGAGTTGTTGGGCTGCAAAAGTAAAAGTGGATTCCAGCACAGCCCTTTTCTCCTAGAATATTTTCAATGGGACCATGTGCTGGATGTTCTTAATTTAGTAATGAATTGTGAGGCTGATGTGTGATGCAGTTTGTCAGCTGCAAGAGGGAAATGAAGGCCAGTGCTTACTTTTTGTTTTAGGACCTTTGTTTTGGGTTTCTGARCTGCACTGCAAACACGTGCTAACAGTGGCAATAGGCTACTTTATTATTTATTTCCACAACTAAATCAATGTCAGCATTTTTGTGTGTGTGCAGAGGAGGAAGATGGGCAGGACTGAGGACACCTCTGACCCTGAGGCTGCCTTTGGATCAGCAGGCACTGCCCCAGTGTGGAATGGTCATGGTCACTGCAGCCTGCACTGGACCCTGTCCACCCTGCTGCTCATGTCTTTTTTGCCATGAGGTCCTGCAGCATCTGGTGCACCTGAGTTAAGAACTGCACCAGTATCCGGTAGGGATGTGTGGCAGGCAGGAGAGATGGCATTGGCACTGGCTGCACAGAGGGGGCTGAGGTCAGGGCTAGCTCTGCCTCCAGCATGGCTGTCACTGCTGGGTGATCAGTGGGTGGCTCAGGCTCCTCACAGGGGGTTGGCTCTGACTCTGTTGGTGTTGGCTCTGGCTCCTCACAGGGGGTTGAGCTGAAGGTTGGCTCTGGCGCTGGAGTGGTTGTTTCAGTTGGCTCTGGGCATGGAGTGGGAGCGGAGCAGCCTGGCTCTGTTGGTGTTGGCTCTGGCTGCTCTGAAGGGGTCGAGGTGCAGGGTAACTCGGGTGTCTCTGTGGCTGTTTCAGCAGGGCACAGGCCCATCTGGAGCAGGATCCAGTTGTAGAAGTGCTGAGTGGAGGTGTAGACTCCTGGCCGCTTTGCCCTGGCACAGCCTTTTCCCCAGCTGGTCACTCCAACAAGCCAGAAGTAGCTGGCACTGTTATCTTTGCACACCAGAGGCCCTCCACTGTCGCCCTGCAGCAGAGGAAAGAGGATTAGGGTGCTGTTGGGTGGCTGCTGTCAGCACTAGAGGCTTGCTTCTCTCTTGCAGCCCCTGTCACAGCTGTGCTCCTGGCACACAAAGGCTCTGCTCAGGTGCTGGAGGATCTTAGCTGGGAACAGGGTGGGTATCTGTGGAGGCCCCCTCTTGTATCTGCACAGTGACCCTGGATGGGCAGAGCATGGATGATGCAGAATCTGGACATCTGGGCTGCTGAGAGCACTGCATGGGCAGAGGGGCAGGCCTGGGGGGACACCTGGCAAGGAAACTCCACCAGGGAAAGGGACCCAGGGGTGCAGGAGTGATTTGCCAGGCAGAGCACACGGTGATGGGGTTACCCTTACTCCTACCTGGCAGGTGTCCATGCCACCCCGAGGGTAGCCAGCACACAGGTTGTGGGTGTGGATGGCGCCCGCGTACCAGCGGCTGCTGTTCACCGTCCGGATGTCCAGGAGCTGCACCTTGGCTTCCTGCAGCACGTCACCGCCGCCCTGGGCTGGGGGCACAGCAAGCAATCAGCACCCAGCAGCTCCCTGCCAGTTCCACCCCCCTGCCTGGGGGTGAAGTGCTTCCCTAAGGGCTTGGCTTTGCCTCTGGAGCAGCTGTTGAAGTGCTGTGTCCTTTCTGGCTGCCTCTGGGGAGCAGGGCCAGGCACATCTCTGCAGAGGCACACACATCCTACAGCCTGACTGTGCTCTCTGCTGTCAGGAACTGTTATAAATACATCTTATAAAATTGGCTTTTCACCAACATTAAAATGAATGTTACATGTATGATGTTAAAATCACCCTGTTCTAAGGGTATCGTTTTTGTGGGTTCTTTAAGTCCTGGTAAAGGAATTGTTGATATATAGTTAAGCTTGTAATGGAACTGCCTGTTTGGTTGGGATAACATCCAGTGAACATATGATGAGGACCCTGCTATTGATATGCCAAAATATCAGCACCTTCCCTCTGAAGAAAGTATGGACCACAGCCCAAACTGGAGGTGATAAAGGACCAGGATTAAAACCACAGCCAGGAAACACACATGCTCCAAAAAGGCAGACCCAAGGARTGGCCATGCAAAAAAGTTCCCAGGATATGTAAACCAGTTTTTTGGAAAAGTATGAATATGCATAACGGTCTATGAATATGCAACAGGCTGATGTACCRGGAAARGTATTTAAGGTGCACCTTCAAAGMTGATAGGAGTGCTCTTGGCTGAMTGCCGGCCRTGTAACCCCTTTGCTTYATTTCTATCTCCTATTMTCTGTTCATTAAACTTCTATAAAATCCACAGGACAGTGAACCTATAACCCATTCCCCCGCTCAAATCCACAGGAACATGAACCCATAACCCATTCCCCTGCTGCACCCAGCTCGCCCTCAGGGGCCCTTTTTGGGGTCTCACCTTTGGCGCTGGCACCGCCCCAGCCGGCGATGTAGCAGGCTTTCAGCTGGGACACGCTGAGCGAGGCGTTGGGCACGCAGGCCAGCTGCACGTAGTCGCTGCAGGCCACGGGCTCGTCCAGCTCCAGCAGGGCGATGTCGTTCTGCTGGGACTCGGCCGTGTAGTGCTGGTGGGCCAGGAGGCGCCGCACGTGGCGGACCTGAGCCCCGGGGCCCAGCCGCGAGAGCTGCGTGGCRCCCAGCAGCACCCGCCACTCGGTGATGTTCCTGTGGGGAACAGAGGGGTGAGAGACACAGCCCTGTGCTGCTTAATGCCTCATGTTATTAAATACACATGAAAAAGAATTGGCTTTAAGATGAATGTTGTATCTCGGGGTTCGATGTGAGCCCTGAGCGACAGCCGCGTGGTGCCCAGCAGCACCTGCCACTCGGTGATGTTCCTGTGGGGAGCAGAGGGGTGAGAGACACAGTCCTGTGCTGCTTAATGCCTTGTGTTAGAAAATACACCTGAAAAAAAATTGGCTTTTCACAAACGTTAAGATGAATGTTGTGTCTTGGGGTTTAATGTGAGCCCAGCCGCGACAGCAGCATGACCCCCACCAGGACCCGCCACTTGGTGATGTTCCTGTGGGGAACAGAGGGGTGAGAGACACAGCCCTGTGCTGCTTTAATGCCTTGTGTTAGAAAATACACCTTAAAAACATCGGCTTTAAGATGAATGTTATATCTTGGGGTTTAATGTGAGTCCAGCCATGACAGCTGCATGGCCCCAGCAGCACCCGCCACTCGGTGATGTTCCTGTGGGGAGCAGAGGGGTGAGAGACACAGCCCTGTGCCTCGTGTTAGAAAATACACCTGAAAAAAATCGGCTTTTGGCAAACATTAAGATGCATGGTGTATCTTGGGGTTTAATGTGAGCCCTGAGCGACAGCCGCGTGGCCCCCAGCAGCACCCGCCACTCGGTGATGTTCCTGTGGGGAGCAGAGGGGTGAGAGACACAGGCCTGTACTCCTTTAATTCTTCATTAAATATGCCTTTAAAAAATCAGCTTTTCGCAAAAATTGAGTGTTGTATCTCAGGATTTAATATGAGCCCAGCCGTGACAGCCGCGTGGCCCTGAGCAGCACCCGCCACTTGGTGATGTTCCTGAGGGGAGCAGAGGGGTGAGAGACACAGCCCTGTGCTGCTTTATGCCTTGTGTTATTAAATACACCTTAAAAAAATCGGCTTTAAGATGAATGTTGTATCTTGGGGTTTAATGTGAGTCCAGCCATGACAGCCGCCACTCGGTGATGTTCCTGTGGGGAACAGAGGGGTGAGAGACAGAGCCCTGTGCCTCGTGTTAGAGAATACAACTGGAAAAAAATCGGCTTTTGGCAAACATTAAGATGCATGGTGTATCTTGGGGTTTAATGTGAGCCCTGAGCGACAGCCGCGTGGCGCCCAGCAGCACCCGCCACTCGGTGATGTTCCTGAGGGGAACAGAGGGGTGAGAGACAGAGAGAGACAGAGCCCTGTGCTGCTTTAATGCCTCGTGTTATTAAATACACCTTGTGAGCATCTCTCATTTGGGCTGTGCAGTGCCGAGGCCCTGAGCACCCTGCGAGGGAACAGGAGGGGAGCAGCCTGTGGTGACTCTGTTTGAGCTGGGGGATCCCCTCACTCCTTGCTCCTCTCTTACCTGGCCTGCAGGAAGCAGTGCGCTGCTGTGAGCACCCACTGYGGGCTGATGAGGGACCCTCCACACGTGTGGCCCGTGCCGATTTTCCGGGGGTCCTGGATGCTGACGATCCATGGCCAGGCCCCCGGCAGGGCACCAGCACCGGCCACGATTCTGTAGTCGGCAGCCAGGGCGTCGTAGTCGGAGGCCATGGGCCTGAGCCCGCAGGTGCCACTGCAAGCACAAAGCCATTACTGCCCTGCTCCTCCTGCCCCAGCAGTGCCACCCACACAGGCTTTGGGCTGTGCCAATGGGGCCGTACCTGCAGGTGTCCCAGGTGCCCTGGGCAGGCCGGTACACAGCCAGCAGGATGAGGAGGTACAGCAGATTCATCACTGCCAGCCGCATCTGTCAGCTGTCAGAAATAAAACCTTGTCTTCTCCTGCAGTGCAGCCTCTGAGTGCCCGCAGCAGCTGCTGCATTGCCCTGGGTACCTGCAGCCCTTGGGGCTGATGTCACAGAGTGGCCGGTTCCAGGTTCTGGGCAGTGTCCTCATAGGGTGAGGGAAGGCCACAACCTCAGAGAAGCACTGGATGGTTTGGGTTGGAAGGGATTTTGAAGGTCCTGCWAGGCAAAAAGGGGTCCCGTGCCTGGCACCTGCAAAATGACACCGTGGGCAGTCAAATGACACCGTTGTGCCACAAATCTGGCACAAAGGGAAAGTCACTCCAAAGGCGGTGTTTGGTCAGAGAGGCTGCTCAGAGCCACCACAGGATGCAGAAAACTCATGGCTTTTGGTGGCTCATCGAAGCTGGGAAGAGGACAGGAAGGAACAATGCCATGTGCCAGCAACTTGGAGAGATGCATCCAGGCACACGAGCCTCAGCTAATGGAACGAATCCAGGAATCTCCTGAGTGGTGCAAGAGGAACTGCTGACCATGGCAGAGAGTGTGAGAAGCTGACAGGGGTTTCAATGCCACCAGGGCCCTTCTGAGCCTGGCTGGGAAATGCTCTCCTGTGCACACCCTGCTTCACTCCCCCTGAGATCAGCGGCCGATGAGCCAGCAGCTCCTGCTGCACAAGGGCAGCACGTGAGSAAGGTGCCACCCCTGCAGCTGAAAGGAAAATTCCTTTTGCCATGGCATCCCAGGAGGTCATCAAGCACGTCATCCATGGACTTCAAAAAAAGAAAAACTAAAGGTGTTGAGGCAGCTGAATTCACCAGTGTGAAACAATGGGAAGGATTCCACTGATTAATGAAAGGAAAATAAGATATTTGCCTTTACAAACAAACCCTAGGTTTGCTGATAAGTGAAACTGGATATTGAAAGATGAAAGGAACAATGGGGAAACCCCATAAATTCCATAAGAATTACAAATTAAAAGGGGGGTTATACGTTAAAGGGGAATCTTTAGGTATGAGGCATTACAGGAATTCTGTAGCTCTCAAGTACCTCAGCAGTGGGGAAAGAGAGAGGGAAATGTGGCCTGGAAATTGGGATAAAAAGGAGGCTGCATCCTCCAAAAATTTGAGAGAACCCAGGGGAAATGCCCCATGGGCTCTGCCTTTATTTGAATAAAGTGAAAGGACTCCTCTGTCTCCCTTTTGGACATAAACCTCTGGCGTTTGTGGATTAATTCTCCTAATAATGTATTATGTTTTGCATGTTGTATATATTCAGATATAACACAATTTATTATTCTTTTTAGCTGCTTGTTAGTATAAAATTGTTATAAATGAGTCTTATAAAGTTGGCTTTTTTGCAAATATTAAAATGAAAACTGTATGTGCAATGTTGGAAAGTTATGTTGCATTACTATAGTTTCTTTTATTTCTGTTATTAATGAAACTTAGAAAGAGTAGTGTGATAAAAAAGATATTTTTTAGGCTATAGCATGGTATTAAGACTGCTTTTATTTATATAACCCAGAAAAGAGTAAAGATAATCAGGAAATTTCTCACATTTGTGGGTTATCCTATCTGGACAGGGATAACAATGACAGAAACCAGAGCCCCAGGAGAAGRATTTATAGACCCCAATGATCAGAGAGGCAGCAGAACGGAGCCACCAGAAGAAATAAAGTTACAGGATGGAATGGGAGCAGATGGGGGGGGTTTTGGACCACAGGGGGAACATCTAAAAGGAATATTTGAATCATGCATGGGATGTGTGAATATTAACAAGCTGAGGTATTTAAAGAGGTGCTTTTGGGTTATTGGCTGAATGCCAAGCACCTTGCCCGTGTAACTTGATTTATTGTCTCTTATTGTCTTTTTATTAAACTTTTATAACTTTTACAAGAAAGTGAGCCTCGTTTGTTCTGAATGTGCAATCATGTCTCTTTTCTTGGAATAAATAAAAGAAATAAAATAAATCTTGGAATAAATAAATAAATAAAATAAATAAAAAGGACGGTGAAGAATAAAGATTGCTCTTTTTGTCTTGGAGACTGGCAGAGTTTGTGTTGTTGTATTTCTCAGCCATCCATAATTGATGAGCCTTGAGGCTCTGGGGCCTCAAGGGGACACATCCCTGTGTGTGGCCCTGTGTCACAGAGGGGCAGAGATGTGGCACCTCCGCAGTGACTGTGACCTCACCTGCCCAATGCTCAGTATCCTGAAAGCTGGCTCAGCAAAGAGCTGGCCTTCAGGATAACTCAGATTATTCCTTTGCTACTCACAGCCCTGCTTTTTTTAAACAAATTTGTTGTTTACTGTSCTCTTCAACTTTCACCCTCTCAAAGGTAATTATGATTTGACTCTTGGGATGGATCAARAGGGAGGAGATAAAAGTTTAGGCTGGTTTATACCTTCCCAGCTGCAGGCTGAGCTGTTACACCTYTGTAGGCTGCCCAGATACAACCTAGGCTGGGGTTCTTATTTGCTGATTCTCTTTTCTTTACTATAACCTAGGATTGGTAAGTAGGGGGTGACTGTAGTCTGAGGGGCTGGGCTCAGCCCAGAGTGGCAAAAAGCTCACCTTGGCTGCTGCAGGAGGGAGTGAGACAGAAAAAGGAGAGCAGCAAAGGCAGCGGTTGAGTGAGTGGTCACTCCTGAAATCTGGTCACTGCTGCAGAGGGGAAGCCAAGAGCTCTGCTGTTGGTGCTGTGACAGCAGCAGCAGGGCMTCTTCAGACAAGGTGACCTGCACTGGAGCACCACCTTTGAACCTCCTGTGAGCTGGGGCTGTGTCGCTGATCACAAAGGTGTCAGCCTGCAGCTCAGCAGCTCTGCAAGCACCTCTCAAACTCCTGATGGCAAATGCTGCTCTATWGGTTGTGTTCATTTGGAGTTTTTGTACTTTTTGGTGAGCTACAGTAATTTCTTTGCAATCAGGTGATGGGATTGACACTGATCTCTTYCTGGAGCATGTCCTGATGTCCTTGGTCATCCAGAGYTTTGCCTTCTGTYCCTGAGAGAGGCRATGGCCAYRGCAGGGACTGATTCCTGTGAGTARCAGCTTCACTGGCAGGTTTGGGCTYTGKGAATCCCACASACCACTGACATGACTGGTGCTCACATCCCAGAAKGATGGGATGAACTCTGGGATGTTTCCTGAGAGCAGCCACACTGACAAAAACACCTTTTGTCTCTCCTTTGTCACTGTGTACAAGGCTTTGAAGCATCATTGCTCACAGACAGGTCTGGCATCCTTGAGTTCCCTTCTGTGTTCAGTACTTGCTTGTTTTTAATAAGTTACAGTCAGGAAAAGCTTGACATGATAATGCAGTCTACAGCTCTGGTGAGAAAGGAAGGTGCCCTGAGGCTCAGAAATCAGAGTTGGGGTTTGTTGGACTCCCAGCAAAGTGAGCAGGGGAACAGAGTTTTCCCAACCATTAAATTTCCATGGCAGTGCTCAACTTCCCCTGATACTGAATTGAAGGTTCAAGCTAGTTGTCCTGACTGCTTGTGTAGAAAACTCAAAGTTTCAATGCAATACAATCTTACACATGGCCAGAGTAGAGTGAGCTATGTGGAGGCTGTGTTAAATTCTGAGGGTTTCCCTCACAGAAAGGGCTTAAAAATAATTTGTGAGATGGCTCCTTGGGTGTGTTTTGTAAAGCAAAAGGTTTAATAAACTGAGAAAATAATAAACAATAAAGAACAAAATAGAAACCATGTACAAGTACATCCAAGCAATGCATCTGGCTACAACACCCTAAAAAGGCACTGAGAAGCTTCATCCTCTCCCTTAAGTGTGGAATGATTTAGGTGGGTTTTTTGGCAAACTGCCCAACAGAGAATAGCTACATATCTGAAAGACAGGRAAAATGACCTATCAGTGTTTCTGTCTTGGCCTTGAGCCAATGGCTGCCARGAGAGCAAAGAAATTTCTAGGGCTTTTCCTTTAAAGTCCTAAGGTGARACTGAAACCCTTTTCTTCATATGGAAAACATCTGCTTGGTTTTGGGGTGCATTCCTACATAAACGTGCTTCCRTTCCTCATCTCATCTCTTTTCCAATGGGATTTCTCTGCAGTCATTGCCGAGGGGATGGCCCCTCCAAGAAGGATCCTCTTTCCACCAGAGAAGATTTGCATGGCGTGGCAGCAGAGGCGGAGTGCAGGAGCAGGGCTCTTCAACGTGGGCAACACGTGCTTCCTCAACGCAGTGCTGCAGTGCCTGACCTACACCCCTCCACTGGCCAACTACCTGCTGTCCAGGGAGCACAGCCAGGCCTGTGAGTGCTCCTGAAAATCTCTTCATCAAGTGCCAAAGATTCCCAGAACGTCGGATTTGATTTAGGGGAATGGCAGCCCTTTGGCAGCCCCATGAGTTTATGTTCTTTGAACACTCAGGCCTAGAAGCCTCTTATCTTACCCTTCATGAAGACCCCTCTTTCTAGCTCCAAGTCTTTCTTGCAAGTTAAACCCTCTTGGCTTATTGCACAGAAAGCTGTTGGTTTAGCATCCCTCTTAAGAGCATTTTCTGCACACTAAAACGCCCTGGGATGGTTGGGACAGTGGGAGGAGTGGAGTTTTGTACTGGAGTGGAGGAGATCCCATTGCTGTGGATATTTTGTTAACCTAAGGACCTTGCCTGAGTCCCTCTTCAGGTCACCAGCCAGGTTTCTGCATGATGTGCATCATGGAAGCTCACGTTAACAAGGTCCTGCACTCCCCTGTCAGTGCCATCCTGCCTTTGGCYGTCCTCAAGGTGTTCAGATGTAAGTCATGCCAGGTGCTTCCACAGGTTTCCTTCCCTTCTTGGATGAGAGAACTGCAAACTTCTTCTGTCKTAGGCATAGGAGAACATTTTCAGCCTGGCAGGGAGGAAGATGCCCATGACTTCTTTTGCTGTACTGTCAATGCCATGCAGAGAGCTTGTCTGAGTGCCAGCAGCGAGTAAGCACAAGCAAAAAAAAAATCACTCTCAYAAAATTCTGATCCCTTTGGACTGTTACATGTGCTCCCATCACGGGAAACCTAAACCCTGGGCTTTCAGGCCAAGCAAAACTCTTTGAGRAGATAATTCTCTGTCTTACCACTTGTTTCCAGCCTGGACCTCTCTTCTCAATCCACCACCATTGTCTATCAAATATTTGGGGGCTTTCTGAGATCCAGAGGTACGTTTCTCCAGCTGTTACCCCCTTTGACATTGCCTGTGCCTGACAGCTGGTCCTGGGGCTGGTGGGACAGGTACAAGGTGTAAATGGGCAATGTCAGCCAGCTTCTCATTGCTCAGTGTTTGGATTTCTCCTTCCAGTCACCTGCTTCAGCTGCAARGCCATTTCTGACTCCTACGAGGCCTTCCTGGATGTCCCTCTGGATATCAAGGTAAGAGGCTTTGCAGTTGTGCTTCAAGACATCCCCAGCCCCTGCAGCTTTCCAGAGTCAACACATTTCCCTTAAAAATGCAGACTGTGAGCACAGGAGATCTTGGTGGGTGGGAAGGGGGATGGGTGGTGTCCTCCTGCAGAGGCACTGGTCTCTCTGTAGTGTTGCATTTCTCTGGGAAATGGCTTCTCCCCCTCTCAGAGACCCCTGGAATTTGTGAACAAATATCTTGATCCTTCACTTCTTCCCCTGACCCTATTGGCTTGAGTCCAGCTGTCCCCTCCTCTGGATAAACTTACACAAGGCCCTCTTCTCCTTTGTTCTCTCTCTTCCCCCTTTGGACCATCAAAGAATAAACATCTGGGGGACTGAGCCTCTTTTGGAAATCCTTTGTCCCACCTCTGAAATATTCCCTCCTAAGCCCCTTGAGATCTGAGCTGGCCTGGGAGTTTCGGGGGGGCTGCTGGGGGGAATCATTTCACTGTAGGTGCTGTTTTTAAGCTGGACAAGMAGCATTATCCTCTCTGCACCCTTGAGACATCCTCATCCTTCTTCCCTTTGCCCTCCCACAAYGCCTGCCTGGCTGCCAGGCTGCTGGGTTGGATTGTTTGCACCACTGATGCCCCTGCACACTGTCATTAGTTGAAGTGTACAGGAAGGGAGATTTTGGTGGCTCCAGGAGCCACTGGGACACAGGGAAATGCTCAGCTCACTCTCCTTCTGGCCAGGTTCGTGGTGGGCCTCTTCAGCATCAGCTACAGGGTTTTCTTGTCAGCTCCTGGGAAATGTTTGGCTGAGGGCATTTCCTGCACTCAGCATTCCCATYTCTCACTCCTCCAGGCAGCCTCGTCCCTCACTGCAGCTCTGGAGGACTTTGTGACACCCGAGCACCTGGATGGTGAAAACTGCTTTAAATGTGGCAAGTAAGAKCATTACTAAGAGCATATTAACTCTGTGAGATCCTGTGTGAGGGAGCTGCATGTCACTGAGCAGAGCCCTGGAGGTTTGCTGCACACAGATGAGATGCAGCTTTTAAAAAAATGTCAGTGAACAGCTTTAGAATGGCAAAAGCTGTGTGAGACAGGAGAAATTGCCTTGGGGGAGGATTGGGTGCATTTCAGCTCTGGGCTCTGTGCTTGGTTTCAAGGTGCAAGGAGAATGTTGCTGCCTCCAAGAGGTTCACAGTGCACTGTGCACCCAAGGTGCTCACGGTGTGCCTGAAGAGGTTTGACTGTGTCACTGGAGGGAAGATCAGCAAGGTGGGTACACAACTGGTGGGTACACAACTGGTGGGCAGCTCTGTCTTCCTGGGGCAGATTTCCTAGAGTTTGCCACGAGCCAGTCATGTTGGGTCAGTCGTGTTCCCTTTGGGGAGAGAAGAATTCCCTTGTGAAATGGGCAAGTGCAATTCTCCAACAGAGCTGCCTTGGCCAAGAACAGTCTCCTGCCACCCAAACCATTACACATTTCTTTATGGAAAACCAGCTGTTGATGAGCCCCAAGGATGTATTAACACACCTCTGGACGTGGCAGGCTATTCTGTGTCACAGGTCAGGGTCCCTTCTGACCCTCCTGGTGTCTCTGCAGGTGGTGGAGTACCCTGAGTACCTGGACCTTCGGCCCTACATGTCCCAGGCAGATGGAGAACCCGTCCCTTACTCCCTGTACGCTGTCCTGGTGCACAGTGGGGTCAGCTGCCATGGAGGACACTATTTCTGCTACACAAAGGTGAACAGCAACCTCCTTCCTTCCCAATGGGGAAAATGTGTGCTGGGGAGGATAAACTTCCCTGTCAGTGTTTCTGACAGCTCAGGTTTTGGGGCAGAAGGTCTCCTCAGGGGCTGGGCTGGATTTTTTTTGCCATGCTCTTTGTTTGTCAGTTTTCTGCCCGTGTTTTTGGAGATCCTTGYCTTTCTTTCACAGGCCAGCAATGGGCTGTGGTACCAGATGGATGATGAGTCTGTGGAGCTYCGTTGCATTGACACAGCTCTCAGGCAGCAAGCCTACCTGCTGTTTTATGCCAGGTAACAACCTGGATTCACCTGTGTTCAGGAGACATTTCCTTTTCCCTGTTTAATGTTTTGCTTCTTATTCTCAAATACTTTCCCCAGGAAAGATGGGGAGGGACTCTTCATCAGGGAGGGTTGGGCAGGATGAAGGGCACCAGTTTTCAGCTGACCCAGGGCAGGTTGACATTGGATATTAGGAAGAAATGCTTCAGTGTAAGGGTGGTGGGACAGTGGAAGAGGCTGCCCAGAGAAGCTGTGGGTGCCCCATCCCTGGAAGTTTTCAAAGCCAGGTTGGACAGAGCTTGGAGAAACCTGATCTATTGTAAGGTATTCCCACCCATGTCAGGGGGGATGGAACAAAATGAGCTTTAAGGTCCCTGCCAACCCAGACAAGTCTGTGAATTTATGAAATGGAGGCTGTTGAAGGTATAAAGAAGAGGTTTTGCTGGGACAGGAGCAGACTGGGTGGGAAGACTCTAGCTGAACTTTCCAGCAGTGGCCTTGGTTAAGTCTTCTCTCTCTGTCATAGAAACCTCTCCAAGAAAATGACTGAACCCCAGAGGAGGCTGCAACAACAGCCCTAAACTGAGATCACTCTTTTTCCCTCCAGATGCTCTGATCTGAAGATTGCAGAAAGGGCTTCTTCCTCACTGGCACCACCATATGCCCCTTCCTTCCTCAGCCACTGGACAGCCAGCAGCAAGCAGGTGGCTTCTATTGGCCCGCAGGGTTTGCCTGGCAGGACAAAGGTAACTCTGGCAAGGAGGACCAGGGCACCAGAGGAGCAGTGGATTTCTTTGTAGGATCTCAGCATTCCTCCTTTTCCCCAGTCCCACCCTGCAGCATTCTTCAGAGCCACAATGCTGCTTCCTCTCAAAGCCTCCCACCTGCATCCATCCCATCTGTGTGCCTTTGGCCTTTGGGAGGCTCTGAAATGTCCCCTCCCAGAACTCCTGGGGGTTCCCCACTGACTCTGGCCCTTTGAGGAGAGAAGGACAGGTGTCGCACTGACGTCAAAAGGACAAACGACACGCTGACAAAGAGGGAAGCGAGGAAAGAAAAAGGGCGTTTTATTAGGGTGTCAAGGTTTATATACAGGTTGCTGGAGAAGCTTTGGTAGGCKAAGAGGAAAACTACATTTATACACACATTGGCTAATACASACGTTTGTCAAAGAGATCCATCCCACTAGAAGGAATGTAAACATTCGAGATAACTAGAAAACTGCACCTGTTGTTTACCGGAAAAACCATGGGAATCTGACTCCAAGTTACAAYTTATCAGAAGGCTTAGAAATTCAGGGTGACAGACAGGAACTCTCCACAGCTCTCTTTCCAGGACACGGAGCTGGACGTGGAAGGCCCTGGCAGGGAGCAGGCCTGGAGCAGATCCCCGCTGTGGGGCAGGGATGGCCGCAGCTGCTCTGTGGACACCGCGCACTGTGACCCCTCCACAGGGAGGAGAATTCCTCCATTCTCCAGTGGCCACGCTCCCAGGGATGGTGCAGGGGGCCTGCAGTGGGCTCRTGCCCCTGAGGCTGCTCAGGAGCAGACCCTGCAGAGGCAGGGGGAGATRAGCAGGTCTGTGAGGGGCGGCTACGACCTCCGCAGCCGCTTCGTGCAGCTCGCAGACCACCAGCCCCCATCGAGGAAGAGGAGGAGGCAGACAACCGGTTCTCCATGTTGTGACCAAACCCCTGTCGACAGAGCAGTCAACAGCACCAGCTKGAAGCAGGCTGCCATGCTCAGGGCTGCYCCAGAGCAAACCCAACCGAGGGGCAGGGAGCAGAGGAGATGCCCTCGGAGGGGCCGTGACCTCCGCGGCCGCTCCGTGCAGCGCACACACCGCCAGCCCTCCCTGGGCAAGAGGAACACACAAAGTCCTGCACATTGTGACCAAGCCCCAGTGGATAGAGCAGCCTCAGGGCCCTCCAGCACCAGCTGGAAGCAGGCTGCCATGCTCAGGGCTGCTCSRGAGCRATCCCAGCCCAGGCTGAGAGAGCGGAGATCCCCAGAGCTGGGCTATGACCTCCGCAGCCGCTTCGTGCAGTGCTCGGCCCAGCACCCCTCAGCGAGGAAGAGGAGGGTGTCCCTGCCCCAGAGATGCGTGCCAGACAATCTCTCAGGGCCCTCTGGCAGTGCTGCAGTCAGGCTGTGGCCCTGGCTGAAGCAGAACGGGAGATTGGCGCTGCGTTTTTTTGCCAAGGTGGCCTTGTTTTCCACACGCCTTCTCAAGCATGAGGGAACGTTTTGAAGTTTATTGAAGTGGGTGATGATGCTAATGGCTTGGCTAAAAGAATTCTTTATTCCATAGYGTAGATAGTTATTGCTACTAATATAGCACAGGAAGCATTATTGAAGCAATTATATTAAAGCTAGAWAAATAAATGTTAAGTAGAGACTGATATTACCCGCCCTTGCCAACAACCCTGAACAAGTCTCTTTCTCTCAGTGAAACCTTGTCCCCACTCAAGGGGGGAATGTCCAGCCACACTCTGAGRAGGGGGGTGTTAGAAGTCTGTCCTGTTGAAGAGTGGGACAGGACTTTCAGAGTCTGAAGTGAAGGGCTGTCAGTCAGGGGTGCTCAGGGATGCTCTGCCTGGGCAGGGGTGCAGCAGCTCCAGCTGTGYCCTGTTCACACCTYACCAGGRATGGCTTCAGCAAGGAGGGTCTCCTGTTTTTAGTRTTAAAGAAAGCTGAGACCAAACCATGACACCACCACTGTCACTGAAAAAAGAAATATCAGGATAAATTAAGCTTTCTAATRCTACTTTTAGTATCAGAAAGCATCATTACTTTATTACAGTGCTCCTCTAAACATGCACAYGCTCTTTCAAAACTTTGCACAATTTATACATGTTAGCAAACCAAGAAATTAATATTCATTGGCTGTAAATGGCATAATGCTCTTCATTAATTAGTGTTCTGTCTTCTGTTGGTTAGTGACATCTTGCTTCTCATGCTAATTAGWCCACATTTTCAGTCTYTTTATTRTCTTTTTCCCAGATAGAGAGAGGTCTCGTGTTTTAAACCCAGATGGAAATTRAGCACCACGCAGCTGCTTGCTCAACCACCTCTTCTTCCTCCCCACACACTGGTGCAATGGGGAGGAGATTTGAAGTAAAATTTGTGTGTCAAATTAAGAACAGTTTAATAATTGAAAATAAAGTAAAATACAACAATAGTAGTAATTAATAATGACMGTGAAAAGGAAGCAAAGAAGTGATGCACAATGCAATTGCACACCACCTGCTGACTGATGCCAGAGCTCCCTTAAATTTTCAATTTAATTTCTTTGGTTGGTTGGTTTGTTTTTTTTTCTTTTAATCTTTCTGATTAATGACAAGATATGGAATGAAAAAACCTTAGGGAGAAGAAGTAGGGGAACCTGCATGTGAATTTGTGGGCAAGAATGATCTTTTGGGGCAACTTTATCCCAGAGTACATGTGGGGACAGCATCAATGCACACTCCTTTGTCTTGGGTTCCTCCACAGCAGAGTCACATTGATGGTGTGAGACAGAAATGAAATATGGGCACTGACACCAGAGTGGTTTAAAGTGTTTTTCAGCAGACTGTAATTCCCAGTAGCAGAAGCAGGGGAAGTTTCTGGCAGCAGAGATCAGAAAGCCAAGGCTGGTTATGTAGAGGATTAGCAGTGCCTTGGCAAAACCCAAATCTGCAWACTTCTTCATGGCATCATAAAAAGGGCCCTTCAAATCTGGGAGTGACCTGGGATCCCAGGAAACAGATCAAGGTCAACTAATTTTTAATTGTGATGATCTGGACATCAACAGGGAAAATAATTTCTCTTCCCTCTTGGTAGCATTAAGGAATGTTCTCATGYAGCAAGCAGAATAAAATGATGGAAAAACCCCAAATTGAAGTGGACAAACAGTCAGAGGTCTCCAGTTCTGCAGAATACCACCATAACAGATATTAGAATTGTGCTTTTGCCACCCAAAGTCAGGAATAAAACTCTTTAACTCTGTGATTTTAGTATTGGAAAGTGGCATTACTTTATTTCAGCTGTTGCACACACCACAGCTAGCTAACAGACTGGTTAATCTATGCAACTTGCACAGATTCATTATGTTTCCTGAAACTCATACAGATATGCTAAAAGTTCCTGCAAATCCATTTGCATGTTTAAATCACTTCTCAGAGCTTATTTACATGAGAGTAAATGTTTCCTCTAAAATCAGAATGGGGTCACTCTAGTGGGAATGTAAGACTCTGGGGGCATCCCCAAAAACACACATGGAGAACAGAGAGATTTGATGAATAACCCCAAACCACAGTTAAATATCTGAGTTCAGGCTATCATTCTCTGGATGGGGTCCACTCCAGGAAAGAGTTACCCAGTGAACCCAGATAATCCCACATATTCTCCACAGCACCATGCAAAAAGTACTAAAGAATCTGGATTGTGCCCCAGGAAATAACATTTGTCCCAGGCATGTTTGAGGTGTAGCAGTTTTTTTTTTTCCAAGAATACAAAAATGTCTTGGAATTGTTCTTTTATTCCAATAATCCATTCACTTCATAGAATGAAGTCTCCCTGAAGGAGAAGTCCTACCTGTGTGGGGGACAATCACATTTGGAAGAAGAGACAGAAGAATGAAGTACAATAAAGTAGCTCACCTGCCAGCAGGAGAAGTCTGTGGTTAATGTTTTTGGAAAAGCCTCATCACAAATCTTAAGTACTTCTATCTGTGTTCCCAGAGGAGAAGAGTCTGTTGGGCATTGRCTGCTGCAGTTGTAGGAGTCAGTTATTTCCTTCTCATTGTTTAGGTACAACACAACTCATTCTCTGATCCTCCTCTTAGTTCATGGAACAAACTGTAAAGAAAGACCTACAGAGCATTTGCTTACCTATTTTATTCTTTTATGTTTTGACCTTTCATGGTCAATTCTTGCCTGAATTAAGGGATAAAACTTTGATATGGAGACAAACTACAAAGAGACACAGGAAAATGGCTTTAAAGGTTTTGCAGGAGGAAAGAACATGTGGCATAAATCAAGTCTAACTCTGATTTTATCATTTTCTAATTAATGGTGCAGGAAAGTTCTGCCATGGGAGAACACATCATGTCACCTCAGATAGATCCTTCAGATTTCTCAGAGATTTTCCTTTGTGGATAATAATTTCTCTCTTTGTTATGTTTCAGTTTAAATAAACAGAGATACTGCACTTTCAAGCTGTGACCATACAGAAGACACCTACATCACATTAGGTATTTCTTCCCTACAAAATCCCTTCCTGCTGTTCTCAGGATATGGCTGTGATGCAGAGGTCACTCTGCAGTCCATGACAAAGGATAAAATTGGGCAAAGACAGTCCCACAGCCAGGGGGAAAAGGATCAGACTGAACCAGATGTCTTAACACTGGAAATGTGAGCATCAGCCAGTAATTCAACTTTTAATCAATCTCTGTGGCATTGAAAGGAGCATTGTGGTGAGAGAGACAATGTGGCGTTGCTGATGGATCAGAATAAAAACCCATATAATAAAACAAACAACAGCTGAATAAAAAAGATCTTTTAATAGGGTACAAAAAAAATTAAGATTGGTAATTATTGAATCTTTTGTCCCTTATCCCCAAAAGAATCTGCACTGCATCTTTGCTTCACCTTCAAATTTTGTTGAGAAAGCAGAAGTCTGGYAAGCCTGTGTGGCAACTCTGTCATTAATCTGGCTGCATGATGAAGTAATTGTAATTACTGCAAAGTMAAAGCAGATCTTGTATTTCTGTGGGATATCTGGGTTTATACAGAAATGCTTTCCAAGTTATGTAAAACTAGAGGTGGCTGTGACCCATCTCCTGCATATGCATCATATTTATCCAAMAACTGTTCCTCATTGCTCCAATCAGCACCAGCCAGTCTCAGAGGACTTTATAAATACATATATATGGCATAAAGAGCAGAGGAAAAGCCTCTTTTCTGCTTCACTGCAGAGTGCTCAGAGTTGAAAGCTTTTCTGGAGACCTCATAATTYAGGGTTTTTTTCCCCTATCATTTCTTCCACAACAGGTAACAGAGAAATTACCTTTGTTATATTCAAATGTTGCTGCTGATGGTTTTGGGACTTGAACTGGTTAGTCCATACAAAGATATCTATAATTTTTTTTTCTTTTTCTACAGGGTAACAAGGTAGCTGGGCATTTGAAGTATTGAATATGCACACTTTGAAGGCAATGCTATGAGAGAAGAATCAGTCAAAAAATAGAGATGAAAAATAAACACATAAGACTGCCTTATTTTCTTTAGAAACTTTTATAATCTGTTCAGAAGATCTTTCCAAAATCTGTATGGTTTCTAAATTCTAGTCATCCTTCATAGTTGAAGCAGGCAGTTTTATTTTGATTGCAGGTTTGCCTGGCTGTTTGCAGCTGCTGAGCACTAAAACAAAGAGAGCTCCACCAGGCACCAAAGGAGGATGATCCTTGGGAACCTCAGTGGGCTGAGTGAATTCAGACTCCTGGGTTTCCCTGAAATCTCTCATTTGCACCCTCTGCTCTTTGTGGTTCTGTTCTCTCTTTACATTCTCACCCTGATGGCCAACACAGTGATTGCTTTCATCATCAACACTGAGCACACCCTTCACACCCCCATGTTCTTCTTCCTCACCCAGCTCTCCTGCTTGGACATCTGCTACTTGTCAGTCATCATCCCAACCATCCTGGAGAACCTGGTGGTGGGARCAGTGAGCATTTCCAAGGCAAGGTGTGCACTGCAGATGTTCTCCTTCCTTTTCTTCGGAGTTGCTGAGTGTTTCCTCTTGGCTGCCATGTCCCTGGATCGTTACTTCGCCATCTGCYACCCCTTGCACTACACGGTTATCATGAGCAGCAGGGCCTGCAGATGCCTGGTGGCTGGGACTTACATTTCTGGAGCTGCCGTGGGCTTCGTTCACACCTTCATAACCTTCAGCTCACCCTTGTGTGGCTCTGCCATCGACCACTTCTTCTGTGAGATCCAGCCCCTCCTGGCCCTGCTTTGCGGCGACACCTTCCCCAGAGAGCTCCAGGTCATCCTGGTGGCTGTCTTTGCCATTCTGACTCCTTTCCTGCTCATCATTTACTCCTACATTCGGATCATCTTCACAATCCTGCACATGGCATCAGCTGAGAGCCAGCAGAAAGCTTTTTCCACTTGCTCCTCACACCTCCTGGTCGTGATTCTGTTTTATGGCACTGCAGGCTCCATGTACCTGAGACCAAAATACAGCTACTGGGCACCCCTGGGTAAATTCCTCTCACTTTCCTACTCTGTGGTGACTCCTCTCTTGAATCCCATCATTTATGGTTTGAGGAACAAGGAGGTGAAAGGAGCCCTGAAGAAAAAATGGAGGAAAACGAATTTAGGGTGGAAATAAAATGGAATATTTGCCTTTCAGGGGTTTGTAGTGGTTTTTTTTTTACTACACTAAACCTAAAGAACTACCARTAATTACAGCACAACATAAAACAGTGCATTGTTTCAAGGTACCCATACTAAAGGCAGCAAAATAAATAGAATTAATTAGGAATCAAATGTAACTTAGCACAGAAATGATGATGATGTACAGATTCCTTCACTTAACCCAAGGGGAGGAAGCACAAAGCAGTGTCCCCTACTCATGGGAGAAACCCCACACATTTCCATGGAATGCACAGAAGATTTCTGCTTTGGGAAAGTTTGATGTAGCTTTTATAAAGTTTGTAAAGAAGTCTATCAGAAGCCCAGCTTGTGTCCCAGATCTCACTCCAGCAGTGAGAGGTTTTTGGGCAGTGGGGAGATGCCAGGATGAACCCCATGGGACCAAACCAACTCTTTGTCCTGTTTGAGTTAYCTGACTGTGTAACAAACAACAGATGAGCTCTGGTGGGGGAATGCCTTGCTGCACAACCTCCCTGAAGATATTTTTACAGTGATAAAATCCTCTCTTAGTCTCCTCAGGGCTGGCCAGGCCCAGCTGCCCCAGCCTGTCCTCATAAGAGGGATTCTCATCCCCTTTAAAMCCTCCACTGGACAATTTGTGATCATGTGTGCCATGTCTGCTGCTCCTGTGGAGAAGTTTCTTTGGAGCTGCAGAGCTCTGGAGCAGAGCATCTGGCCTGGAGGAGAGAACCTGAGCCCAGAGCTCCTTCTCCATCCTCCTGAGGAGCAGCAGAGGGGCAGGAGTTGATCTCTTCCCTCCCATGCCCAGTGACAGGACTTGAGGGAACGGCTGGAGCTGAGTAAGGGGAGGTTTAGGTTGGGTATCAGGAAAAAGTTCTTCACCCAGAGGGTGTTTGGGCACTGGAAGAGCCTCTCCAGGGAAGTGGGCTCAGCACTGAGTCCATCTGAGCTCAAGAAGTGTCWGGCCAATGCTGTCAGACACAGTTTGTGACTCTGGGGGTGTCCTGAGCAGGGCCAGGTGCTGGAGTGGATGATCCTGACAGGACCCTTCCAGCTCAGGCTTTTCTCTGATTCTGTGACCTTGCAGAATCACCTTTCTGACAGCCCATTTGCCAATGTCCTCACAGAACTGCCCCCCTCTGTCACCAGCCCTGGACATAACGGGTGTGATGCCTCAGGTCTCACAGCAAATCTGCCCTGAAACAGGACCATTATTAACATTCTTGTGTTAATGAGCAGATTATTTTGACCTCAGATTGGGACAGATCAGGAACTAACAGCAGTCTGCAGTCATTGATATCATAAATATCTTGAGTTTACCTCTGCCTTTCAGTTTCTCCAGCTCTTCCCCTGCGTCCTTGCTCACATCCCTTGCTGCCTATTCCCTCTCCTCAATGAAGTTTCTTCCCAAGACCCTGAGTGCAGACGTCCCAAGGCATCAGAGTTGCACCAAGTTTTAACTAAGCCTTTGTGTTCAGCTGAGTCCCTCCCAGGGGACACCCTGGGCTGCAGAGAATTGGGGACAGGCCCAATCCCCAGCCAGGAAAGTTCTGAATCTCAGGAGTGAGTCTAATTGCAGAAGTCCTTGTTAGGGCCAGGTGAGAAGCACTCCACAAGTTTTTTATTCCATTATTGGTCTCAGGGAAGGCAAAGACATCAAAGATGGCAAAACTCACCTCGTAACAACATAAGCTAAAGTTCTTTTTGTTACCAGGCCTTTTAAAAAAGTTTTTTAGCCACTAGGCTAATGCTAAAAGCTTAAAATATCTACTTAAGCCAATCAACAAACACTACACATACAGTACTTGCTTGTTTTATATTTTTTGCAGCTCAGAAACTTTATGCTCCAAATATTTCAAGGCCTAAAATTCAGCTCTGTTTCAAACCTCTATGTAAGCTTATTGCAATGCTGTGAAAGTCCCCTGCTTTTTCAGTTCCCACAGGAGGCTGTARGGTTCACCCAGGCTTATTTACTAAAGCACTGGAAGATGTAAATCTGGCCAAGATCAGAGATAAAAAAAAAAAAAAAAAAAAAAAAAAAAGCTTCTATAGGAACAGCAGCAATAAAAGAAGGACCAGGGAAAAAGTGGATCCTGTCAGGATGGGGTATGGGGCTGACACACAACAACTTTTTTTGCCTCATTCTTCACCTGCAAGTGCTCCAGACACACCACAGGAGCTGCAGAAGGGAAAAGCAGCAATTAGGGAAATGAAGAACTTTGTGCTGTAGAATGAGACTGGGCCTGAACATTTAGGAAACCTGAAAGCTCCCATGGCCATGGGGTCTGCCAAGATGCACCTCTGGGTCCTGAGGGCACYGGCAGAGGAAGAGGCTGAGCCCCTGTGCATCACATTTGAGGAGTCACAGCAGCCCAGTGTAGCTCCCATGGACTGGAAAAAGGAGAAACATAACCCAAATATTATTAAAGGGATATTAGGAAAACACAGGGAACTTTAGGTCTGTCAGTCTCACTTCAGTGATTGGGAAAATCTGGGAGCTTCTGGAAACTGTTTATGTGGAAAATAATGAGGCTTGTGCAGAACATCTGACATCCTTGTCTCCAAACTGGAGATGGGTGGGTTGGATCCCCTGTGTGTGAGGACCCAGGGGTGGTCACACCCAAAGAGTTGTGGTCACCAGTTCATTGTCCAGCTGGAGGCCAGGACAAGTGATCCTTGCCCTCAGCTCAGCACTGATGAGGGCAGGCCTGGAGCTGTGCTCAGTTCTGGGCTCCCCAGCTGTGCTGGGCTGAGCTCAGCACTAATTCCTACTGAGGGACCTGGAGAGATGAGCCTGGGACAGCCTTGGGATCAACAAAGCCACGTGCAAGGTCCCACACGAGGTCAGGGCAACCCCCAGCACAAGGACAGTCCTGTCACTGAGTGACAATGAGCTGACACTGACCCTGAGGAGCAGGATTTGGGTGGGGGTTTGGGGATGGGGAAGCCCCACGTGCCTTGGCAATGCCTGCAGCCCACAGGGCCAATTTCATCCTGGCCTGGACTAAAACATGGCCAGCAGCTSGAGGGAGGTGTTCCTGCATTAATTCATGCCAAGCTCATTGTGTCACACGCTGTCACCGAGAGTTCCCTCCTGTCTGACAGCAGTGGGACATCTCCTTTGATCTGGTGCATCCACAGTGCAACTTCTGCTTAAGAATCACAGAATCACAGAATTTCTAAGGTTGGAAGAGACCTTCAAGATAATTGAGTCCAATGTTCTAACACCTCAACCAGATCATGGCACTGAGTGCCACATCCAGGCTTTTTTAAACACATCCAGGGATGGTGACTCCACCACCTCCCTGGGCAGATCATTCCAGTATTTTACCACTCTTTCCGTGAAAAACTTCCTCCTTAAATCCAGCCTGTTAAAAAAAAAAAATATTTACAATTTCTCTATATAATTAKTAACAGGAGGGTAGAGAAATTGTAAATAATTTTTTAGAGGAAGTAAGAGTAGTTTAGTATTTATTTTTAAGTATTTGAAGACTTTAAAATTTAAGAAATTAACTCTAAAGKTATGGGGAGACACTGTACTTTTAAGTTTGGGAGATGATAATTTTGAGGGGGAGAGAAAAGTATTAAGTTTAAATTACAATATAGAAGAAGAGTTTGTGTAAGAGTTACAGTAAGAGTAAAGTGAGACTAAGTTAAGTAACTTTAGTAATTTTTGTATAGAGTGGGGGTGGTTGTAGTGAATAGAGATAASTAGTTGTGTACATATAGAAAAATTGTTTTAGAGAAAACAAATAACTAAAGTTTAAAAATAAACAGAATTATAAATTAAGTTTCTAGTAGGTAGAGAAATTTGTATAATTTTAATGAATTATCCCTTGGTGCAGTTCTCCTTTTTTGCCGAGTAACCCTGGTGCAAAGGGGCTGGGGAAGGTTGTTTCAAACTCACAGAGGCAGGGAGTGCCTTGCAGTGAGCACCACGGGCAGCAGATGGAAGCAGCAGCCTGGAATTGCTGAATTTGTGCTGCGGGCAGCACCTGCAGAGACAGGAATGCCAGCTGCTGGGGACAGGAATGCTGCTGTGGAAGGAGCAGGCTGTGTGGGGGTGGCTCAGCAGCCTTGCAGAGCTGKGTCACAAGCACTGCTGGAGGGAACCCAGGTGTCTGGCCTTGATTTTCACCCTCCAGCTCCCGAGCTGGCTGTCACTCAGAGGCATTTTCACAATCCATCCATCCCTCAGCACAGAGCACAGCACATCCACCCACTGCTCCCAGCCTGTCCCTCCTGGAGAGGGCTTTGTGTACAGCTGGAGAATTCAGTGGAGAACAGACTGGCCTGTCTCCTCGGTTATTTTCACTTCTGCATCACAGCTAACCTGCTCTGGCTTCACATTTTGCCCACTACCCCAACCTCAAGATTGCTGCCCTGTTCTGGTACATTGATTTCCACYCATTATTTAGCCATGTCCATAAAAAGTTTTTTTTGAGAAGCCTGGCTTTGCTGTGCCCTGGTCCTGTCAAACCTGACCCACAGCAGGAATCTCTATTTATGGGAAGGAAATGCCATAACTCCCATGTGGAGCCATTGATTTGCCATGCCAGAGGCAAGGTCATCACAGACTGAGCCTTTCTGAGTCATCACTGACTTCCTGACCTGCTCCACCTTATCAGCTTGGCCTGTCCCACCCCCAGCCAGTCCTTCTGCATTCACCAGCTGCACTGGTCTGCTCTGCCAGTGTTCCACTGCCCTGGACAGGTCCAGCCACGTATCTGCTCCTCCTCCAGGCAATTAAAATGCACAGCCCCCTGTTCCCTCAGTGAGAAAAATAATCCTTGGGAATTCTTCTGGATGCATCACTCTGAATTTCCTTCAAACACTTGGATGACAGAGTCCACCAGGGARTGAACCTGGACACTTTTTCCAGGTGGTGTGGCCTACTAAGGACCATGAGGAGATGATGAGTTTCATTTTATCTCTTCAGTTCTCTTTTAAGCTGTGAAAGGCAGCCTGGTTCAGCCTTACTCTGAGGTTAGGAGCCATGGAGGCTTTGTGCACTGTTCTGATTTTCTGTTGTGTTTCTCCCACATGATCTGAGTGTGACTCAGTGAGTGACACATCCCAGCCCACTGATGGGATGCTGTCAGCTCTTTGTTCCTTCCTCCCGAGCAGAACCACTCAGAATCACCTTCAGACATCCTCATGACTGGGTCCTTACAGCTCTTCCTGTGCAAGAGGTGGGAAATGCCACAGGGCTGAGTTACAACATCCACAGCCCATTCCACCTCTGATAATGACTGGCATTGTCAGCAGGCCTGAAAATGTGTGCCAGATTGTCCAGGAGGCTAAACCAYTTGTGAGCCTCTAAAGATTAATTTCACATTGCCAGTGGGACTAGATATTGTGAAGCTGGGAAGGCTAAATCTCACAAGGAATCCTTATAATGTCTTAAAAGTAAAATTGCAACTCAGCCCAGACTCTCTGTTCCACCATCCCCTGCAGCCAGGTGTTTGGAAGTGGTAGAAAATTACATTTACTCTGGCCTAATCTGTGCTGCTGCACAGTTTTACTCTGGCCCAGGTACAGAACTCAGCAAAGTCTGTTCTATTTATGCAGTTACAGTGCATTTTGCAATCACCCACTCCCCATTAACCCTCTTTCCTGGCCAGGTTTAACCCCAGCAAAGGCAGGAATTTGCAAGGATCAGCCAAATTTTCTTACCTTGCTGAGATGAGGGCTACAAAGGCAGAGCATTTGGTAGTCCTTGTTCACAGCTGCCAGCTCAGCTCTTCCCTGTGCCTTGTGTGTTCCCTCCTGTGCGGGAAGGTGATGGGAAACCTCATTTCCAGTTTCCAGAGGTTTTGGGCATGGAGGCTCCATRGATAAGAGAGATCTTCTCAGGATGTTCCAAGGGAGTGGGGCTGTGGAAGCTGTGGAGGTCTTTGTTCTCCTCTGGGGAGTGGGAGTGGGACCCTTGCAGTGCCCTGTCTCCCCAGGGATCAGGTTTCACACGTTAAACCCGTTTGGCAGTGGCAGAGTGTGACTGGGAAATCAGAGAGCAGCAGAGGATTAAGCCTCACAGAGGGGAAATGCTGCAAAAAGAATATTAAGTTACCCCCTCACCTAACTCAGCACTCTGATTTCACTGGACCATCCCCATCTATGCTTTCAAAAGGGCTGGTTCACACCAGAATTGACTTTCTCTGACTCTCACAACTCAATCTGTGTCCTGTTCCATTAAACTGAAATTATTTGATTGCTTTTGCCTGAGTATGATAACTCAATTCCCCAGAATGCTTCAGCAGAACTTTCACACCCATCTTTATCTGGAAACTCTTCCTATCACACAGATTCCTCTTGTCTGGCCTTTCCCAGTCACCTTTYACTGCCCAGTCTTTGCACAAACCACGTTTGAGCTTGATGTTTTCTTGTTCTGCTTTCAAATCTGGGAAACCACTCTGAAGGAATACAATTGCAATAAAGCAGATAACACCCTTAAAAGACCAAACAAGATTTATGGAGCAAAGAGCAACACTTGCATGACAGATATTATGACAAAAGTGTAAGACAAATGAGGGGTAACCCCATGCACTTCACCCTCCTGCACAGCCTTGCTTTGCTCATGTATCCTAAGCTTGGGCCAGCCTTGCTGCCTCCTGCTCTGATTTGGGCTTAACTTTGTTAAATTGCATTTTTACAACATTATATTTCAAATTAAGCACTGTCTCTGATCCCTTTGGCAGGGAGCTTTGGACAAGCTGAGTTACCCACTCATGACAGGAGGAAGCAACAATAACAGATGGACTCCTGCTCCTGTGGCCTTTCCAGTGACTGCAGCTCTGTGACAGGATGGGTTTGCCCCAATTTTTTCTTGTGCACATGATTTTCAGTTATTTGTCTGTTCTCATTTCTACTGAGAGTGATAAAAAGCTTTAATGAAGTCCTTCAGCTAATGGTTTCATGGTTAAAATATTAGTGGATCTGAAGATACAGCTAATACTGAAAAAGGAAAGTTCAAAAACTTCAAATGAGATTTAATTTTCTTTTGATAATTTTTTTCTTTGATAACACATATTTAGGATTTGCAGAATCACACATTTTAAATTAATCAGATAGCTCTACAACTTGAACAATGAGGARGGGGTTTTCATTTTGTCAGACATTAAGGAGTAAAAGRTTRARGCTTGCTAGTAATGTATCATCCAAATTCTGAAAATATCCTATTGTTAGGACTTTTTTTCAGCAAATAAGACAGCAGAAGACATGTAAATTTGCAGATTATACTTGCACACTATAATATATTTACACAAGTATAATTGCAGACCCTAATCTGTGGGGACCATTTGTAAATTTGCAAACTGACTTTATTCAGATGCCTAAATACTCTCATTTTGAGTCTGCCCCTGTCAGTCTTGATCWGTTCTCAGCATGGCAAGAAGCAGATGAGAACAGGCAGATGAAAGGACAGCTGAGAAGCAAAAAGTTGAAATAGAAGCTGCAAATAAAAGAAATTTCTGGGGTTAGTCTCTAGCTAAGGAGGCAGTTCACGGGCTAAGCTGTGCAGAAAATGTGGGCAGTCCTACAAACAGAGGGAAACTGCTCATTTAGTGGGGTTATAAAGGGGAAAGGCTTCACCTTCTTGGCTTCAGGAGCTTGGCTGTGTGCTCCAGGAGCTGTCYTCGTGCACTTCAGGAGCTGTCCTTGTGCACATCCTCTTCACCTGCCCCGCGCYGGAGCCCGGCTCAGTGTCCCAGTAGTACTCAGGGGACAGCAGGCGGGTGGGTYTGTGGTGCAGGAGGTACTCGTTGAGGTGTCTCTCACGGTTCCCCCAAGCCTCAATGCCATTTTCCCTGTCCTCCATCAGCCCTTCAAAGCAGGCTCGGGTCAGCTTGAACACCTCGGACACGCTGCCCCCGTAGAAGCTTGCTGTGTAATGGAAGTCCCCTTGTCCCTCAAGGGTGGCAGCTTGTGCCACTCCCTCAGGATGTGTCTCATGGGCTTTGTCCTGCTGCTGGGGGGTGGCCTGCCAGGAGGTGATGGTGGCCACCAGGGCATCGATGATCTCCACGCCGACGTGCGCCAGCAGCCGGAGGTCGATGTCCAGGGAGAACAGATAATCCACCTCGTRCTGGAACTGCCTCTGGATGGAGGAGCTGAGGGTGCCCATGTGGCACAGGGGGATGTCCTGCCACCTGGAGGGGTTGTGGACGGGGAGGATGAACAGGTGGTTCTCGGGGGCCATCTGGAGGGGAGGGATCTTCTCGGGGCTGTCGGTGAACAGGTAGAAATTCACACGGTGCCCAGCGAGGAAGAACTGGTTGGCAGATCTCATGAAGCCTTCTGTGAACTGGACGTATCTGAGAGACATGGAAAGAGACATGGAGAGAGGCTCCTCCTGCTGAAGAATGGCAGCGTTTCAAGTTCATTTTYTTTGTCTTTTTCTATCCATTGCTCCTTCTTACGATGTTATTGCTCYTTATTTAGCACAGCTGCTGCCYTTCCAGCCTTCCCCTTGCTGTGCACACCTGAGCTTTCACTGTGCACAGAGCACGTGCCTTCCACCCAGTGCTGCTCTCCAATATCCCTCCAGAATGTAAATACTTCCTCTCAYCCCTCCCTTTCACCTGCTCCCTGCATTCTTTCTGCAGTGCAATATTTTAATTTTTTAATTTTTATTCCTAGAGAGGATCACTGAATCAACAGAGAATCATGGAATGGTTTRTGTTGGAAGGGACCTTAAAGGCCATTTAATTCCACCCCCTTCCACTCTCCCAGGTGCTCCCAGCCCTGTCCAATCTGCCCTTGAACACTTCCAGGGATCCAGGGGCAGCCACAGCTTCTCTGGGCACCCTGTGCCAGGGCTTCCCCACCCTCCCAGGGAGGAATTTCTTTTTAACTTCTGATCTGAATCTACCCTCTTTCAGTTTAAAGCCATTCTCCCCATTCTGTCACTACCCACCTTTGTAAAAAATCCCTCTCCCACTTTCCTGTAGGGCCCCCTTTTGGTACAGGAGGGGCTCCAAGGTCTTCCTGGAGCCTTCCTTGAGCCTGGCTCAACAACCCCAACTCTCTCAGCCTGTTTGCATAGGAGAGGGTCAAAATTATCAATTAAATAGTTTTGATTGTCTTGAAGTACCTGCAGTAGCTGTGTAATTCTAAGGTGCCATAGAGGGAGTAGAGCTCTTCACTCAGAAACTCAAAAAAGAATCTTCCCATGATAACAGTGTGATTAATAATTTAACTAGAGCTAATATTTTACTTTTAAACTCTTAGAGAAACCCAATAAAATCTCAGCTTTACAGAATTTTTCTATTCTTTAGTGCTTGGATAGAGGGAAAGCTTGTCAGAAATATAGCAAGAGCTAGAATTCTTATTTCAATGGGTCAAAATGCTAGTTCTATTTCCAACGATATTTTTTTTATCCTATTCAAAACAATATCCCAGCCAGCTTCTTTACTTTGGAAGGTGACACTCACATGTCACATTTCTCCCAGTCTACAGCTGCTCACATTCAATCTTTGGGATGTTTCTCCCTTTGGGATGTTTGGGATGTGCTCCATGAGCAGCACTGCAGCACAACTGCCAGGTGAGAGGCTGAACTGCTTAGCAAGARATAAATGACAAACCAATACTTGTCAACAGCAAAAGTGACCACTCCAGTGACCARGTTCTTCTGCAGGTACTGAGCATTCAGGATGTCCCTGCTGAAGGTGCCTTCCCAGACRATTGGAGCCAGCCACGGCGTCAGCACCAGCACATCCTGCCTCCTGTGAGGGGTTGAGAATGAGGGCAGTGTTTAGGTGGCCCAGGACATTCATGGAGACAAGCACAAGCTCCTTCAGCACAGATGTCTGCCCCGAGTTCATCCTCCCCATCTCCCTTTGAAATCACTGTCAGCAAAATCTGGGATAGGAGCCACCAGGACATTCTTGCACACAGTGAGAGCCAAACACCTTGCACAAACTTTGTGCTTTTCTGTTCATGTCCACAGAACACAGAGCTCACTGCTCTGCATTCTCATTGCCTGGCAGGTTCCTGTGGATGGGGCACTGAAAGGGAACCCTTGATTTTTGTCTTATTAAGTTATCTCTATTGAGTTATCTCTTCTGAGATTTAACCCTGGCAGTGTAAATCTTTCTTCTCACTGGCCCTTGCTTGAAAGAAGGAACCTGAGAACGTCTGGGTTGGGGACTGCAGATGTTTATTTTAGAAATCTTATCTCTAAGTTCTTTCTGTCCAGCATGAAGTTCACAAGCAGCTGGAAAAATGGTTTCTCTCCAGCCCACGAGAGTGTCTGGGCTTTTATATTCTAAACTACGTTAACATTGTTTTTCTCTAAACACCAATAACTAAAACCCATGTCATGCAGTGAAATTGTACCTTCACCAATCCTAAAAACCCATCACCCTTTGCAAAGAGGAAGAGGAAAAGGAAGACAGAAACGTGTGCTCTTATCACACTGATCTGCCTCCATTTTGTCTCCATTATATCTATATAGCAAAATCTAAAAACCCTTCTTCCTCACCAGTGACATAACAAAAACCACACCAATCAAACCCTTGTGACCTCTAAATCCTCAGACAGCCCTGGCAGTGCTTTTTCCATGGGCTGAGACCAAAAGCCACCACTGTTTCTGGCACAGGCCAGGGAGGACCTAACCCCCCATCCAGGCTCCTGCCCATCCAGGAGAACCAGAGATACTCTGGTTTCCCATAGAATTTCACCCYCCAGCTCCCAAGCTGGCTGTCATTCTGACATTTTCACAATCCATCCATCCCTCAGCACAGAGCACAGCACATCCACCCACTGTCCCCAGCCTGCAGAGCTGGCAGCCCTCAGTGTTCCAGATGTGCAGCTCTGCTCTGTGTCTCTGTGACAGCAATTGCTCCACACATTTCTGATTGCTCCACACATTTCTGATTGCCCCACACATTCCTGATTGCTCCACACATTTCTGCTCCTTCTGTGTGCTGATGGAAGCCCTTCAGCTGAGCTGCTGATCTCCTCTTTTGCAAAGAGCTCTCCCTGATTCCTTTGGGATGATGGACAGGTATTTCCCTGATGCTTCCCAGGCTGCTGTTTCCTGGTTTTTAACCTCTGGCCCTCAGAACATCCCCTTCCCACAAGGATTGGAGTTTAGAGCTGTGTTAATAARTTCAGCCAGAGCAGATGGGAGACCTTTCTCTGCTCTGTGCTGCACAGTCCCAGCTCTSTCAGCCTTACCCCACAGGARAAATGCTCCAGCCCCTTCATGATCCTTTGGTAAACTCTCTCCAGTATGTCCATACCTCTTTTATTACTTTTTAATTTCGTTTTGGGKTTTTTTTTCCTATAGCAAATGGCTCTATAATAGGCAATTCCAGAAAATAATTTATCCCAGGGACCTAAAATGTTCATTCCACWGGCATTTACACATCATGTATGATGCTGTTGCCACTAAAATAATATCAGCCAAGGCCTCTTGGTTTTTAGCTTGGTGACTGGTGACAGAGGATGCAAAAAAATGAATTGAGATAAAATTAAACTAAAATATTTTCAACATTCATGATAATCTTCCATTTTCCTTTCTGAGAGTAACAAATTAAAGATTCTTCATCTATGCATTTCTAATGGTTTCTAATTTCTAAGAGTTGCTTTTCTAGCAGGGGGGATTTCATGGTGATGAAGCCAGAGGGGTTCCACTTACCATGGAAGCACCAGAGATGTTTCATATAAGTCTGTTTTCCTGCCAATAAAATAAAAGATGCATCAATACATCATGGCACAGAAATTTCAGATTTTCTTTTTTTCTGAGCCTTACCAGAAAATCTTTCAGTGTTTCAGCAGTGCTGCCCTGAGATTCAGTGTCAGTGAGAATCCAGTCAGATTCCATCACTAACACTATTTTATTATTTATATTCATTCATAATCAATGTGAGCTTCATTTAACAGACTGGTGTAAATAGATTTGAATGCAAATTAATCAGTTTTAAATTTTCAATGTGTCTGTTTCTGTGGTGCAGCTTTGGAAAATTCAGTTTTACCTCTGCACAGTGAGAGCCTGGTGCAGTGAGAGCCAAACACCTTGCACAAATTTTTATTTTTCTGACAGATTCATGTCCCCAGGACACAGAGCAGAGCTCACTGCTCTGCATTCTCATTGCCTGTGAAGGTTCCTGTGGATGGGGCACTGAATGGGAACACACCACTCTTGATTCCTTGATTTTTACACCAAAAAAAACAGGTTCTGTAATATGGAAACACTTACTAAAAATGACAAATTAAATAGGCRAATAGAGGGAAATTAAAAGAATCACAAGCACACAAAACCAGAAAGATATCTAGCCATATTAACTTTTTTTTTGGAGTGAGGGAGTGGTGGTGGTATGAAAATGCTGTCTCATACTGGAATCTTTTAAATTTTCAAATTAATTACAAAAAGAATGCATTGGTTTTGGTCATATTGCTCTATTGGCATTAAAGATCATTTCTCCCCTAGCCATATTTGCTGGACTCCTTAGAGCAGCATTTCTATAGAATTCCACAGCTGTGTGTGTTATAAAAGAAGTGATGGAGAGGGGAAAGCAAAGCTAAAAAAGAAAGCAGTGGGGATAAGAGAAATGTAATTAAAAAGATAAAAAAAATTAAAAAAAAGTAAAATACTGTTCAGTTAAATGAAACTGAGCATCAAAACCCCAGGAAGTTTCATTCTGGTAAACCACCAGGTTAAACTCTTGATTCCATATCCAGGATCTGTTAATTCTCATCAAGTTTGTGGACAACACTAAATCAGACAATATTCCAAAGGGCTCAGATGTTTTTAATAAATACAGAGGAAGCCTGGGTGAGTTCCTTGCACAGAGCCAGCTGCCAGGAGCCCAAACCTGCTGGGATCAAGCTCCTTTTTCATGGCATGATTTTGGGGCAGCTGCACCAATGGATTCACATTTCCCCATCTGGAGTCTCTGGAATCTGAGCCTGCTGGGCACTGGGGAATGGATCCTATCAAAATGGAAATGAGCACTTCTAGGGCATGGATCTTGTGCTTAGGAATGAATATTTTCAGTTTCCATGACCTGGAATGCAGAAAGGACTTACAGAAGTGAGCCCTCTCCAGGGCAGGCTGTGTGCTCCTGGTCTCTGCTGGGGGAGAAGGGGTAGTGGTACCTTGGGCAGGAAAAGAAAGCAACGAGTCAATGATAAAAACAAAAACCAACCCCTCCTCCACTTCCTTTGTGGCTGGAACCACAAAAAAAAAAGCTGACAGAACACACATTTGTGGGGTCAGGGTGGTGATGAGGGTTTGCAAATCTCAGCTGTTTCAAGACAAGTGTTTAGCCTAAGGTTATCTGAAGATTTCTTAACTCTGAGGATCTGGGAATGATTAAATTTGCCCAAGACTACTTGCAGCAAAGGAAATGTGTCTGCTTTACAGCAGAGCTTGGTCTCAGCTGATGCTGGAAACTCTGTGCAGTTGCCTCTTGAAGCAAAGTGTTCACAGCATCACTTTGCTCTGGCCTGGGATCTCCTCTGATGTGAGCCTGACTCATTTTRAACAAAAATGTGAGCATTTGTGATGGATGCTCTGCTGCAGAGGAAGTGCATGAGTGAAAAGCTTGTCCTAATTCCTCCAGTTTGAACAGATCTTCAAAACTGTTCCAGCAAATTAACCCCACCTGATCTGATTTCAGAGCACTGAATACACAGTATGAAATCATTACTGTGGCAAACATGAGAGCCAAGGGAGACTCAAACCAACCATGGTGCAGAATAAACATTGATTTTATGTTTATTCTAAACAAAACCCACTGCACAGAGTCCCAGCTCTGAGCCAGGATCTCTGTGCTGCTCTGGAGCACAGAGGTGTGGGATGTAAACATGAAAACACACGCTTGGGCTCACAGGAATATACAGAGACAAATTAATCACACTTGTAGAATGTCACAGAAAAGGTTAGAAATGTCCCCACATTGTTTATTTTCATCTTTAGAATGCAAGAGGGGAATTTGAATTTAGCTCTGTGTAAATGCTGACATTGGATATGCATCAGCAGAGTTAGAAGAAACCTGTCTCAGTGTGGGCAGTAGAAATATAGGTTAGTTGAGAATAATTATCAAAGGTTCAACACCCACCAGATTGCTCCAGTGATTCCTGCTGTCACTAGAACAGCCAGTCCATGTAATTTTGTGATTCTCATGTCCTTAGTGCTGCAAAAAAGATTGTGAGCTCTGGATTGACAGCAAAGTGGAAAAAAAAAACCAACAAAATAAAACACAAAGCCAAAAAGGCAGAAAATACTGTAGTTTTAAATCCTAAGTCCTCTGTTTTGCACTGCAGGTCTGGACATAATATGGAGAAAAATTTGTTTTTCTAGGCAGAAAGTTTTACATGCAGGTATTTATAATACACACTGCATCTTTACTATAGGTATGCTGCACACTGAGCTCTCATTTTAAACTAGTACAGTGAACCATTTCAAATTGTTCAAACCAATAATTCCCATTTCAGATTTTCTCTGAATCAGGTTTTATTTTTTTTCCCAGCTAGTGCCCTCTCTGCTCTCTCTTTCTCTTTCTCTCTCTCCCTTTCTCTCTTTTTCTTTCTCTCTCACTTTTTCTTTCTCTCTTTTTCTCTTTTTCTTTCTCTCTCTTTCTCTCTTTTTCTCTTTTTCTTTCTCTCTCTTTCTCTCTTTTTCTCTCTCTCTCTTTCTCTCTTTTTCTCTTTTTCTTTCTCTCTCTTTCTCTCTTTTTCTCTCTCTCTCTTTCTCTCTTTTTTCTCTCTCTCTTTCTCTTTTTCTTTCTCTCTCTTTCTCTTTTTTTCTCTTTTTTCTCTCTCTTTCTCTTTTTCTTTCTCTCTCTTTCTCTCTCTTTCTCTTTTTCTTTCTCTCTCTTTCTTTCTCTCTCTTTCTCTTTTTCTCTTTTTCTTTCTCTCTCTTTCTCTCTTTCTTTCTCTTTCTCTCCACCCAGCTCTCCTTTTAGACCTCGCCTCCTTGGATTCCTTGGTTTTTCCCCTCTGTCTCTCCCCGCTGCAGTTCTCTTTCTTCCTAACCTGAATGTCACAATCCTTTTCTCCAGGCCAGCTCCTCCATCCCCTCTGGGGCTGTTCACATTTCTGCTTCAGCCACCTCTCCCTCTGTGCCAGCCCTTTGGAAAGCCTCTGTTTGTCAGAATGGCCACCCCCTGCTCTCCAGCATCTCCTCCTGCCCTGAGCCCTTCCTCAGCCCAGCCCCAGCCCCAACACTCACCTGTGGTGCTTTCAATCCTCAGCAGCTCCTGTCCTCCTTCCCTCCTGCCTGCCCAGCTGAGGCAGGACCAGCCCAGCAGCTCCTTCCAGTGCCTCAGCCCTGAGTGTTCCTGGGAGTTCCTGTGTGCTCCTGAGTGTTCCTGAGAGGTCCTGGGTGTTCCTGGGAGTTTCCTGTGCGCTCCTGAGTGTTGCTGAGTATTTCTGGGTGTTCCTGAGAGCTCCTGAGAGGTCCTGGGTGTTCCTGGGAGTTCCTGTGTGCTCCTGAGTGTTGCTGAATATTTCTGAGTGCTGCTGAGTGTTCCTGAGAGTTCTTGTGTGTCCCTGAGTGTTGCTGAGTATTTCTGGGTATTGCTGAGTGTTCCTGAGAGTTCCTGTGTGCTCCTGAGTGTTGCTGAGTATTTCTGGGTGTTGCTGAGTTTTCCTGAGTGTTCCTGTGTGTCCCTGAATATTTCTGGGTGTTCCTGTGTGTCCCTGAGTATTTTTGTCTTTTCCTGGGTGTTCCTGGGAGTTCCTGTGTGTTCTTCTGTGTTCCTGGGAGTTCCTGTGTGCTCCTGAGCGTTGCTGAGTATTTCTGGGTGTTGCTGAGTGTTCCTGAGAGTTCTTGTATGTCCCTGAGTATTTTTGGGTGTTCCTGAGAGGTCCTGAGTATTCCTGTGTGTCCCTGAGTATTTTTGTATGTTCCTGGGAGTTCCGATGTATTCCTGTGTGCTCCTGAGCGTTGCTGAGTATTTCTGGGTGTCCCTGAGTATTTCTGGGTGTTCCTGAGAGTTCCTGGGTGGTCCTGTGTGTCCCTGAGTGTTCCTGTATGTTCATGAGAGTTTCTGTGTGCTCCTGGGTGTTCCTGGGAATTCCTGGGAGTTCCTGTGTGTCCCTGAGTATTTCTGGGTGTTCCTGAGTATTTCTGAGTGTTGCTGAGTGTTCCTGAGAGTTCCTGGGTGGTCCTGAGTGTTCCTGTGTGTCCCTGAGTGTCCCTGGGTGTTCCTGTGTGTCATCCCCAGGCTCGGGGCCAAGGAGGGGCCCCCACCCAGGTGCTCAGCTGTGGGAGTGCTCTGCTGAGTGATGGGGAAACMACGAGAGAGCTGCAGCAGCCACTCATTCCCCAGCACTGCCACTGATGGGTTACCTAAAAGCAGACAAAATTAAGGGAATAAAAAGCAGTTCTATTTATTTATTGAAGGGCCTTCAGGTATATTTTTGGGCAGATGAAGCCCCTCCAGAGGTGAGATGCTGTCCAGACTCTTTTCTGTAGACTCTCTCCCTGTTGATTTAATTGGGAGTTCAGTCATGTAATTAGCACATGGAAATTTGCCCCATTCTCATTTCTATTTGGGTGTCTCCTCTCTGGGTGTATCTCACTCTGAGCTGGATTTCCCCTCTGAATGGTGCCTATCACACCTAAAATATTATTGTTCCTTAATGCTTGGGTACTGCTTTCTCTGTGGAACCTCAAGTAATATTCAATACCAGTAATAATTATAAATAAATGATTATTTATTGCATGGAGACACTAAAGCACTGATAAGTGAAGAGTTTTCTTGGTCAGAGTTACCCATCATGAGCCTCCAGCAAAGCACAAATGTCCTGAGTTCCAGTCTGATGCCTTCTCACACAGACAGCAGTGACTTTGGAGAAAGAAAAAAGTAGGAATATTGCTACAACAGCTAGTTAGCAGATAAAAAAATTAACAAGCAAACCAGCAGCCACCAGCAGAGCAACACTTTCCATGAGCTTTAGAAAGGAGGGAAATTTATTCCCTCTAATTCTGTTCCCAGTTCTCTTGGGCTTTGAAGGAAAATGTGCTGAGAGATATTTTACCACCCAGGGAAATCTCACCCTCAGCTGAAGTGACAGGAGGCTGCAGGAGCTGTTTGTGCTCAGCTTTTTACAGAGCTGCTGCCTTCCAGCCCCTCAGAGAGGAGCAGGAAAGCAAAGGGGTAAGGCTTTAGCTAAGTGAGAGACAGAGAAGCTCAGATACTCATCTCTTGTTCAAAGAGCATTTAATTTCTTTGCCTCTAGGTTTGTTAGAGGTGTTTCTTCTCATCTGATCTCACCTGAGCTCTGAGAGTTTTCATGTAAGCTGTGAGTGTCTTGSAAATGGCATTCCCAGAACTGGAGAGGCAGGACAAGGGGGAAATGGCTTCAAACTGGAAAGGAGTGAGTTTAGATCAGATATTGGAGAGAAATCCTTCCCTGTGAGGGTGGAGAAGCCCTGGCACAAGGTGCTCAGAGCAGCTGTGGCTGCCCCTGGATCCCAGGAAGTGTCCAAGGCCAGGCTGGACAAGGCTTGGAGCAGCCTGGGACAGTGGGAGGTGTCCCTGCCATGGCAGGGATGGAATGGGATGAGCTTTAAAGTTCTTCCAACCCAGCCCTTTCTGGGATTCCATGATTCTGTTTAAGAGAAACATGGATATGTTTCTCAAAGTGTGTGAGACAATAGAGAGTAATTGCTTTAAAAGAAAAACAGAAGTGGACTAAATAGATTAAAAGGTGAGAAATATGGAATTATTTTTATTGTACTTTATGTGTTTTTAAAAATCTTATGACCTCTGTTGAGAGTCTAAGTTAAACATAACCTTTCCCTCACCCTTTCTCTGTGTTTTCTATGCGGTAGCAGTACTTCTGAACAGGTTCATGAGGTAAAAAAAGCCATTTGTGTTCTGTTTTCAGTGGACAAAAATGTAAAAACATTCACCATTATTTTTACCCTGAAAAGCTTCATTCTTGAAACATGGAAGTTTTCTTTCTGTGCCACCTGWGAATGATCTGTTATTTGAGGACAGGTAGCTGAAATCCTCCAATTAATCACCCTTTAAAAATTAAAGTAGTGCCAGCCAATATTCTAAGGTACTGTAAGGTAGATATGGAATTTTAAAAACCTAGATTGGAATGGGGAACCATAATTTTTCTTTTCTCTTTTTGATATCCTTTTCATTCAGGCACTTTTCAAGTGAAGCATGCTAAGTCACTTAAGGTTTTTTCCTTGTAATGCTTGAATCTCTTCTGGCTGTACTGGAAAATGAATTACCTTTCCTTAATTGTCAGTATTTACCACAGCTTAAATCTCATGGAAGGCTGGGAGATGTGAAAGGCACCCTTAGAAATTAAATTGTATTTAGCATTCTGTCACTTTATTATTTGGCAGCACTGATGGGCTTGTAATAAAATATGCAATGATTCTACACAGATTATTATACACATGCAAGAGAAAAATCTAGTTTGGAAATAAATATTTTGAAACTCAAAGACAAATAAATAATGATACCACAAAACTACATTTCCTTTTCTCCTTAACATTAATGGAGTTTTTTTTTCCCTAATGTTTTATATGAAAAATATTTTGTGAGCATCATTCTAGAGACTCAGTTGAGTGTTGGATAGGAATGTGCAGGAATAGGTAAAAAAAGYTGTTTGAAATATTCCTTAAGAAGTGGAAAAGAAGAGGCATAAGCATCAAACTTCAGGTAKTTTGTGAAAAATCAAGATTAATTCTATCAATTAATGTGGAAGACTTATTTAAGTCTCTCTCTACTTATTTAAAACTAAACTTACRTTTCTACCTCATGTCTGCATGGATTTATATATTTTAGTTTCTCTGAAGGWTTTATTTCAGCCCTCACATTTCTGAGTGCTCCTGAGCCTGTGTGAATAGGGCCCAGAGGGATTTGCATCCCAACAGAATGGCAATTAAATAACTGGTGTGGAATCTCAAACTGTGTATTTGCAAGTCCAGTATGAAGAGGATGCTTGGGGGAGATAACACAAAATGTCCCTTATTTCTTTCCTTTTTCCTCCTCAGGTCTTCATGGTCAGCATGGGACAAGAAAATGACACCCACATCCATGAGTTCATCCTCTTGGGATTCCCCACCTCTGCAGAGCTGCAGGCTCTGCTGTTTGTCGTTTTCCTTGCCGTGTATCTGCTGACGGTCACCGAGAACATCGTCATCATCGCTTTAATCACGACCAGCCCCCAGCTCCACAAGCCCATGTACTTCTTCCTGGGCCACCTGGCTTTCCTGGAGGCCTGCTACATCTCGGTCACCGTTCCCAAGCTGCTGGTCAACCTCGTGGCGAGGAACAAGAGCATCTCCTTCGCGGGGTGCATGGCCCAGCTGTTCTTCTTCATCGCCCTGGTGTGCACGGAGTGCGTGCTGCTGGCCGTGATGGCCTACGACCGCTGCGTGGCCATCTGCTCCCCGCTGCACTACCCGCTGACCATGAGCCACAGGGCCTGCCTGCAGCTGGCCACGGGCTCCTGGCTGCTTGGCTTCCTCATCTCCGTGCTCAA
>CADDXX010000657.1:346120-381720 GCA_902810485.1 Alauda arvensis
GTTCTGACCTTTCTACCTTTTCAATGCAATTATGACAAATGAACCCTTGGTAGGACTCCAGCTCCCCATCTTCAAGGAGTTTCAGGGAGGAGGAGGCCCACAATTGTCTTATGTTCCTAAAGCTATTTATCAGTTTCTATATTCTTCATTATAAACCCAGCTAACCAAACATTGTGTTGACAAGCAATCAATTATTAGTTAACTACTAACTCTTAACTTCATCAAGGCCTATTCATTTATTTTAACTCTAATAAAGCTTGCCTTATTTTAAAATCTTAGCTCCTCTAAAATCTCTAAATTTCTTAAAGTTTATGTTTCGTGTGTGTGTGTGTGTGCATGCGTGGGTGTGTGTGTGCACGTGTGTGTGTGTGTGTCTTGTGTGTGAGGGTGTCACCCTGAATTTTTAAGCCTTCTGATAAGTTGTAGCTTGGAGTCAGTTTTCCCATGGGTTTTCATGTAAATAACAGGTGTTGTTTTCTAACTAGCTTGGATGTTTACATTCTTCTTAGTGGGATGGATTTCTTTGACAAGCGTGTCTATTAGCCAGTGTGTGTGTAGAGGTGGTGCTTTCCTCCACCTGTCAGAACCTTTTATTCCTTTTGCATAAATACCCCTGAAATTCAATAAACCTTCTTCTTCTTTTCGTTTTCCCTCTTGACTGCGTGTCGTGTTTTCTTTTTGTTATCAGTGTGACATGAGGGAGTGTGTGTGTGTCAGTCTCCTTGTTACAATTATATCTTTCTCTATGTTGAATATTACAATTTACAATAACCAATCTCTGGAAGACACATATCCCATACAATTTACATATAGCCTATAAGAGTTGCCACGTTACCATACCATGTTACACTCTAAACCTTAAAACCCACTTCCAAAAACTCCTTTTGCCACGTTACCAAACCATGTTACACTTTAAACCTTAAAACTCACTTCCAAAAACTCTTTTTGCCACATTACTAGAGTCTGTGATCTTGCATGCCTTCACTATCTTAGGGTATTGTCTTATCACAGGAGATTCCCCTGTGGTTGGCTGAGCTTTTGTTTCCCAGYCATTCATTAAYTGGCTTTTGGCTTCTTAGATGTCAAAGGTTGYTTTCATTTCTACCTTGCTTATAGATYTCACATTGTCACAATGCCTTTGCCAGGTATAATTAAATGGCTGTCCTGTTTTATCTCTCCAMCACAAGGTCTCCTTCATCTCCCAGCTCTCCTTCTGCGGTCCTGGCCTCATCAACCACTTCTACTGCGACGTCAGCCCCCTGCTCAACCTGTCCTGCAGCCAGCGCCGCCTCGCCGAGACCGTGGACTTCATCTCAGCCCTGTTCACCCTGCTGATCCCCCTCTCTGTCATCATCRTTTCCTACATCCGCATCAGCAGCACCATCCTGCTCCTCCCCAAGGCCCAGAACAGGAGGAAAGCCTTCTCCACCTGYGCTTCCCACCTGGCTGTGGTGATGATTTTCTTCTCGGCCACGCTCTTCATGTACGCCCGGCCCAGGAGTGTAAACTCCAGGGATCTCAACAAGCTGGTTTCCATCATCTACACCATAGTGACTCCAATGCTCAAYCCAATCATTTACTGCCTCAGGAACCAGGAAGTAAAGGACACTTTATTGAAGGCTTTGTGTGGCAGGGCTGCTCTATCCAGAATCTCTGTGTCTGATCATTAATGCAATGCTTGGRTCTTCCAGCTGAATGTGTCTGAATSCTGTGAAAGTCTAATARGATTTTTACTTTGACAGRAGTGGTCATTAGGGTTYTCYTTCAACATCAGTGCTTAACAATTCCTTCTGAGTCARTCTGCATGTTCAGCTAAAATCTATGAATCTGTGTGAATGTAACAGGTTTTTCTAACTGAACACATCACACGTCATTCCTGAGGAATAGAAAAGACAATAAACATAATTTCCTTCTCTTAATGCATTTTTTTTTTGTATGCATCGAAGAAAAAAAATGCATTGTGACCTTGATCCAGCTCAACATAAAACTAGGATTCARAAACCTGGGGCACCAAATAAACAGTTCTTAACAGTGTATGCCTGAAAAGACAAAAGCAACAGGAGCTTGTTCCAACAAATTAAATTCAGATAAGATAGTCCAATAAAAGAAAAAGATCAAACAAAATCAGTCAGAGTGATGAAGCACCACAACACAGTCCTAGAAAGGTAATGAAATCTCTGTCCTTTGAGCTTTTCAAAGCTTGACCTGAGAAGTCCCTGAAAAACCTGAAATATGTTTGTGACAGCAGAGTGAATTAAAACATTCTGGAATTAAAGTTCTGTCCTTCCAACCCAAGTTTTTGTATGATTCTTTGATCTGGATGTCAAGTGGAAAAACCTGCAACAGAAATTAATGTTTAGGGAAGTGAATCTGGCTGTGGATACCCACTGAGTAGGTTTCAGTACATGAACAATATGTGCAATCCTATCCAGGGAGTGGATGCTCTCCAGTATATCCACTCTTCCAYTGGGGAGCCCAGAACTGGATGCAGWACTCCAGATGTGAATGTATTTATAATTTGAGTTCCCTTTTATAGCATAGTCCCTGTTATATCAGCTGTGGCTTGATCCAGCTGAGAGCTGAAAATGTCAGAGGTACTAAAACCCTTCAGGGAAACTGTTTAGGCCCTGTTCTGATCTCACATCTTCTAGTGGCCTAAAGAGGAGCTGCTGAGTTGCAAATCATTGTCTCTGTCCCTTTTTAGCTTGTCACTGTTAGATCACAGCACAGCCTCCAATATCCCATACTGAACAAACCCATCAACTTCTTTTCATGGTGCATGTACCCTGAGTGAGGTCTGCACACCTCAGCAGGCTTCAGTAAGCACCTCTCTAGTTTATCCACATTTTCCTTGAATTGCAGGGATCCCAAAATTGGTCCTTGGTAGTTGGACCCTCACCAGACTGACAGGAATGATGTAAGAACTAACACTTTTCTGACAACACTCCCTTCTTCCATGCACTTACGTTATTTTAAAGTTGTCTTCTCCATGAGATGCCCTTACATTCCTGAGCATGCACATGTAGTCAGAATTGAACCAGCATACCACAAGGTATGTCAAATGTCACTAGATTCTTACATATTTGCAAAATAAATCAAACTGTGTGCTCCAACAGCCAAATAGCTTCTGTAATTCCAGCTCTCCTAGAGGCTGAACTCCCATTATTATTCTCACTGTATGAATGTCATTTTAATCATGGTTCTGGCCTAAGAAAGGTGTCTGATTCACATGAGACCAACTGGAAGGAGATTTTACAAAYAGGTGACTCCAGGGTGTGCTCCCACCTGGCAGAGTGGAGAGGATCAGAGCAGGTTTTGGGTTCTTTATGCTACAGAATCCTGCAGCAGCACCTCAGCTCTGTTTGGGAGACAACTGACCTCATCAGGTAACAGATCAGTGCCGTCTCTGATCTCCTTTTGCTCTTAACATATTTGCACTGTATTATAAATTCAGAAAATGCATAACTTGGCTATTGGTGTGTCTGAAGATTGTACAAATAATTCCAATGTGGGTGAAACTGCACTTATCCAAAATCACTTCCTGCAAAAGCAATTTCCAGCTGAGGTTGCTGATTTGGATTAGGGCACTAATCTAAAATATTCTTCTAGATTAACTTTTGATAAAAGACTGCCATGTCCTCTGCCTCAGGGTATGCTTTTACTTTCCTCTGCCCTATAAAAATCAGCAGACACTAGCTGGAATTCTTTCCTTGTTCAGTGTCTCAGAAAAAAAAAATCTTCAGAGTTTCTTCAACTCTGCCTGAAATCACAGAGGAAACAATAACATCCCTCCTCTTTCTGTGATTGCTTCCATTGGGAGGCTAGCTGCAATTTCTGACTCAGATCTCATGAGACAGAACRTGAATAAAGTGCTGATTTATCTGTGCTGGTTTAAATCGCACAACTGGATTATCAGTCTACACTTCACCTGTGCCCTACTGATCAGATTCTCCAGGATCAGCTAAGGCAGTGGATTCCCTCTACAGAAGGTTGAGAGTAATTTTCTTTTTAATAGCACAGGCTGAGCCATTCTTAGTTTTGAAGGATTAGTCTGAGTTTGTTGCAAACAAACCAGACCCAGGATTTTATTTGCTTGAATTTATCCTGTATCTGGGATGCTTTGTGTGCCATTTCAATAGACTTTGTGTAGATGTAAGTGGGCTCAGAGCCAGATATGGAAACCTCTAGTGGGCTCCTTCAGGTGTGTTTGGAAGGGTTTTTTATTATCAAAATGAATATATCCTTGTGGTACTTCACATTTCCCTTACAGTTCATGGAATGTATGTGATATAATTTCAGAAATGTTTAGATGTAGAAACTAAAGCATTGGAAATGTGAATGTCTGTCTATAAGCTCATAACCTGTGATTTCTGTATATTGGATGGATAATATATTAGCATCATTCATCATCTGTCTGAGATGAGATAAGATTTGTAATGTTTATTTTCCATGAAATGTAAATTTGAAAGCTTGCTTTAATTTTTAAAAATGAAACATTCTGAATTGAGCAGATAATTTTCACAAAGCTAATTTCTAAAAACCCAGCAACAAAATGTCTGAGCTTTTACAGTATCTTTAAGTGGTGGTGTAACATATGGCTGTGAATTTAAGCCTGCACAGTTRGGTGTCATTGCATTAATTTATTGCAGGTGGATAAGGTTCCCCTTTCTTCTACAGAATGGCTGGGAGGAATGAGACCAAAGTCATGTATTTCATTCTCCTGGGTTTTCCCACCACTGCAGAACAGCAGCTGCTTCTCTTCTCTGCTTTACTTCTGGCTTATTTATTAACTGTGGTGGAAAACTTCCTTGTCATTGTCACCATCCGGAACAACGCCAGCCTGCAGAACCCCATGTACTTCTTCCTGGGGARCCTGTCTTTCCTAGAGATCTGCTACGTGTCTGTCATCGAGCCCAAGATGATCCTGGATGTCCTGTCCCATGACAAGCACATCTCATTCCAGGGCTGCATGGCCCAGCTGCATTTCTTTGTGACTTTGGTGTGCACCGAGTACGTTCTGCTGGCTGTGATGGCSTACGACCGCCTCGTGGCCATCTGCAAACCCCTCCAGTACCCCCTCATCATGAACCACAGGCTCTGTGCTCAGCTGYTGGCTGCCTGCTGGCTCTGTGGCTTGGCCACTTCCTCCATCAAGCTGAGCTTTATAGCCCGGCTCTCATTCTGYGACGAGGACAAAATCAATCATTTTTTCTGTGACATTTCACCCCTGCTGAACATCTCCTGCAGCGACTCCTCTGCGGCCGAGCTGGTGGACTTCATCCTGGCCCTGCTGGTCATCATGCTGCCTCTGTGTGCTGTGGTGGCCTCCTACATTTGCATCCTGCTCACYGTGTTGAAGATTCCTTCCCCCCAGGGGAGGCAAAAGGCCTTTTCCACCTGCAGCTCCCACCTGAGCGTGGTGGTTTTGTTCTACTCCACCACCCTCTTCACCTACGCCCACCCTAAGCTCATGTACACCTATCCTGCTAACAAGCTGGTGTCAGTCCTGTACACGGTGGTTGTGCCACTTCTGAACCCTCTCATTTATTGTCTTAGAAACAGAGAAGTCAGGTTTGCCATGAGAAGGACTTTTACTTGCAGAAGRCTCATTAAAGAAATGAACTGAACCATCCCAGAGAAGGGGTTTTGCTCATGAAGATCACTTGGCAGTGCTGATGAGCTGAGGTCAGGCGGTCCAGCCCTTAATCCATGCCAAACTCTCCTATTCATGCAAACACTACTCATATTTATTGAAYAAATATWTYTAAGTTACATYTWTGTATTTACTATGGCTTTGACTYGAGRTGTGTGGGTTTGGGGTTTTTTTGYTTGTTTYCCCCCTAWGAATCTGTGCTGTCACCCTTCCTTAAAAGTCTCCAGCTGAATGACTGCTCTGTTTTTAAAGATGTTTGGAAATGCAAACAAACCTAGATTTGTTTGTCCTAGGTGGAATAGAGTCCAGAAAACACTGTGAAAATCAGCTATGTGTGGTTTATTTAGCCCAAGATTTTGTTATTATCCCTGAAAGAAGCAGGCAGCAGAAAGAGATGGGTGACAGTAACATCTTTAAATACTTGGTGTGGGATAAAAGGAACCATCCTCTGAAGAGGAAAAGTTTTCCAATATTAGAGAAGGTATAATGTGAGAAGCTCACATGGTACAGCTGYATTGTCACTTGGCCTCTGTCTCAGCTTCACCAAGGCACCCTAAAAAACCTCACTGCGCACCAAATAATGTCTTCCATGAAGAAATTCAGACRTGCCTGAAAGGATAAATCCCTTAAAATGTTTCCTTAAGGCATGAGCCTTGGGTATTTCATCAGGAGTAAAATCTCCTGGAGGAGTCTGGACACACAGCTGGTGAGCCTGAGCTGAACACAGATCACCTGTGAGAAAATCTGATTATCCATTAGAAATGAAATGATGCCTCTAAGAAAACTGCTCCGTGTTCAGACTATCACAGTGCTYCAGAACTTTGAATATTCTGTAATAAACAAACAAACAAATAAATCTGTCAGCAGAGTGCACCTCCATGTGACCACATTAAATCTGGGTTTGAGTTTAGGACTGAGACCATGGTATCTGATATTTTGTGCTCTGTACCAGCATACTGACTTCTCCAGTTTTGCAGGTAAAACATGCACCTTTCCAGGGAAAAAACCTGGAAGAAACTTGTCTGTGCCATGTATTGCCAATTGTTTCAAACAAGACATTTTTGAGGATTTGGATACTGTGTTAAGGAGAGATGTCAGGAATATCTGGAAGTTAACCACAGTGGGGAGCTCTCACCAGAAATGCAGGTTACCCAGGCATTAGCAGAAAATCTGCAATGAGAAAAGAGGTAATGACACAAAATGAATATACATTACAATATAATGAATATACATTACAACATAAGCCATTGTAAATGAACAAAAAAAAAAGGAAAAAGAAAAAAATCCAGTAGTTATTTAGATTTGTATTAAAAATCAAGAGCCACAGATACAGCTAGATATGAATCCTTCCAAAAATACATAAAAATGTCTATTTAGACATTTAATCAAACTACCCTCAGCTCCTTTACTACCCATGGATATGGATTATCACCCTATAAATACCTTATTTATCTGTAACATAGGCTTTTATGTTCAGCCATCTCCAAGACAATGGAGGTCACACCTAACAGTTCCTTTGGGAGAGACATCCCTTTGTCCTTTTTTCTGCAGGTTTTATTGCTGAGCATGATGCCACATGGGCAGGAATTGTCTCTCTGGTCCCAGCTGTGTCCCCTCACTGCTCCCTCCCAGCCTGTGCCAGCCCTGTTCAGCAATTACTGAAACATTTCTGTGTTCTCAATAGGGTTTTCACCAGAAATCCAGAATTTAGTCCCACAAAAGATTCAGTGAACTCTATGCAAAACAAAATCAGCACAGCATCAGGCTTGCTTCATTCCCATTGTATTAAAGTACTGATACACCAAAAATCAACTATTTCATCTCTTATTTCAGTTTTTCTTATATAAAGTGCAAAGCAAAGCATTTCAGTACTCCATAGGGAGTTTTTCACTGAAATTTTGCAAGGTGTGAAGTTCCTCTAATACAGTGATTTGGCTGCACACATTGACTGGTTTTAAAGCACTGATGTGAATTGATTGTTCTGAAATAAAGTCAGGATAATCCTTCAAATACACTGTGAAGAGGATTATCAGCCAGTTATTACGGGGTTTATGTACACTGATAATAATATTGTTAGAAAACCTGAAACAAATAATCCATAACCTACTCAAAGGGGTTCATAAGTGTTCTTAGGGAGGGAAAGAACACATAAAAATCTTACACAAACAAAGCTTTTGAGAATGCAAGTTCTCTCTTGCATCTAMGTTTATTTCTGGAACTTTTCCTAATAAACACTTTCACAAATTCAAGTTTGGGTGCCTCAAATAAGTCACTAGCCACAAGTAAAGAAGGTAAGACTAAGTCCCATCTTGGCTTTTGAGAAACTTTCCTTCTCTCTTAATCCTACTCTCTGCCTCCAGGGCTAAGAATGAATGCAAATGTAAGATAGTCTGGGTTTAGAAGATATTTATTGTCACTCACAAAATTAGGGAAGCCATCATTTCAAGAACAGAAACATCTATTTCATATAGATTTATTTAAAACCATGTGCCAAAACAAAGAAAATTTAATATAGTCTACTGCAACTAAATGTGCTGAGAAGAATGCAAATCTGCTTTTTGAATAACCACATTTTAGGGTGTCTGAGATCCCCAAAACAGGAGTTGTGAGATGCTTTTTCCTTCCCTGGAGTGGCTGCTGCACTCCAGAGCGGGGCTCCCTCAGAGGCTGCCCCCTCACCTGAATCACAATTCCGAGTTTCAGGGGAGTGCACTCTCCCTGCCATCAGAGGAGAGGACACATTTAGTGAAAACTTGCTTTTGTTTAGAGAAGAGGAGCATTATTGCTTGGGGAGAAGGGAAATGTGCCTGTYCTATTTTGATAATCTGGAAGGAAGCACATTCTCATGGCTAATGAGGTCTTGATTAGGCCCACAGTGTTTTACTTAGCAGAAATAAATCTACAAGGGTTCTACATAATAAACAAGGAAAAAGTAGGGGTAGAAGACACATAGGAACAGCTTTACAATTTGTGTTTTATTCCTTATTATTTCATTCCCTTCATTCTTTATTTGCTTTTCTTCTTCTGCAAAGAAAAATGGCACAAGGGAAAAAGGTCTCATTTGAGATTCAGATGTCAGCTGTGAAGGTCCAGGGCTCTGGAAATTGAATCCCTGGTGTTTTTATGTACACCTATTAAAGKATATATGAGCAACAYGCTARGGAGAATRCCCTCAGAGCCAGTCAGATGAAAGGYCAGTGATGKAYTGATTAYAAGARACTRCTRAAGAATCAGCTGAGGAGAAAAMATGTTCARTATCTTCTGGCTATGTGTTCAAGAAACCTGAATTTCAAAACCCCAAACCTGGYTTTAATGACCATATTACAAGGTATGTGTATTGTGGTGKGGGAAATCTGAGCTTGGCTTTGTTAAAYTTAGYRACAGAACTGGACTAAAAATTGCTGKTTTCTCTTTTTTTCATTATTTAGCATGTAGTAATCAGGGCTTATGAATACAGTTAGTTCTTCTGGAAATTAAGCACATTAACAGGAAGCCAGTATTTAATGTGCCTGCATTTTAGACTTTCTGTTTCATCAACCAGAGACAGTTCCAGAGACTTCTCAGGTGAATCAAAAACCTTCCCCTCTCACTGGTTAAAAAAGTATCTCCAGCATCTTCATTGATAGCTGAGGTTTTTGTTAGCCTCTTCAAAAAGCCATTTACTTAAAGCTGTAGKAATTGTTATTTCAACTAAACAATTTTGGATAGGATGTAGGATATCCATCAATGGACCATATGTTTGATTATYATGAATTTATTTTGTAATAAAATGTAYTACACTTACATCCTTGAGGCTTACACATAAAACCAGAATTAAAAATGAGATTTTAAAAATAAAGTCAATTAAGTAAGCCAAGACCACACATCTGTTAAATGGCTGACMATAATGACACATGATTTTGATATTTTCTTTTACATTATGGACTAAATAATGTAAAAGAAAATATCAAAATCATGTGGACTAAAGAATCTTTTTTTTTTCCCTTCTGGCTAGCTTTATTCCTTTTCTAACAAAGACAGCTACTTCTAAAGGACTGTTTTCCCCCTGTTTTGAACAGGTAGGGTGAGACTAGAACAATCACACTGTGCATTCATCTATTTCTCTCTTTTGACAGCAGGGGAAGCTTTAGGAATTGTGAAAGCTGGAGACAACTTGAAAAGGCTTTGACTGGATGCTTGATCTTGACTACCTAAACCTGAGCTCTCTGCACACAAAAACCCCCAGGAAATGTATCCAAAATATTTGATGGGCAAGGTTATGCAAAGAGAAATTCTTTCTCCAAATTTATTTCCCTTTCCTAAGACTCATAAAATAGAGATAAATAAGAGGTAAATAAGATAAATAAATAGAGGTAAATAAGAACAAAGGATTAAATAGAGATTCTGAGGGTACCTCAAGCTAAGGTTGGATTTCAAGGGGGGATAGCTGGAGAAATGTGTTAAAAATTAACTCAATGCTTTGGAAAGATGCTGGTTAAGAAAAATTATCTAATGGGAATGACAGCAAACCAAACAAAACAGCAGTGACTAGATGGGGATTTGTGTCACTGAGCTTTTTACATCTTCATCCATCTTTTCACAGACAGAATAGATGGAGTCCCCTTTAGATCAGGGGAGAAAACCAGAAAATATAAAACATGATTCATCCTCTCCATGGTAAATATTCTAGAGCTGGAGTGTTTAATCTCTGCCCACTGAATTTAAAGGCATCCAAACTATGAGTTCTAATGCAGGCATCAACCCACAGAATATATTCAAGCCTAGGTGAGAGGACAACTAGCTAATGAAAATAAAATTACTGAATAGAAGTGAAAAGGAATTACTTGAAACATTCTGTCAATTAGTGAATTTTTAACATACTACTACTAAATGAATTAACATTTGAGTACAGATAACTTATTTCAGAAATCTCAGTGTTTGGAGGGCTTTTTTTCCAAGTACTTTTATAAAAGCAAAAACTCAATTTCTCACATGAAACAATGTGGGTTTTTAAAAATAATATACTTGGGTTTTTAAAAACAATTATGCACATTATTTTAATAGATTTCTTGGCTCATATATATTTTCAATTGTTTTGCATCATCTGAAGAAGCACATTCCCTTGTTCTTTTATGCAGGGGAGAGCAGTCTTTTGTGGGTTAGTTGCAATCTTAGTATGAGATTTCTTTTTGCCCAGTTAAATCTGCAATAGGTCTTCAACTGTGGAATGAAATGTCTGTTTTTAGTTGGTTGTAAAGTTTATTGAATTAAAATAGTTGGATGAGCAGTATGCAGACTGTTTCTCTATACTGAAGATAATATTACAGGATTATTAATWTAGAAATTACCCTGTAATCATTGACAAAAATCTGCAGATATGATAAATCAATGAATTTTATACTTTTTTCCATCTGTCTCTCTATATTTAGTATTTCTTATGTTTCATATATCTCATTGTCTGTCTTATTCTATAATTGCTTCTCCAGGCAAACTRTKTGCAATCCACTGCATCCTCAYTTCCTTTTGGGRCATCATCTGAGAGCMAAGATGGAAAACCACACCAGGATCAGTGAGTTCATTTTGGTGGGGTTCAGATCCCACCCAGGATCACAACTCCTCCTCTCTGCTCTCTTCTCCACAATGTACATTGTCACTGTAGTGGGAAACGTCTGCATGATCCTCATCATCAGGATGGACGCCAAGCTGCACACCCCAATGTACTTCTTCCTAGTGAAYTTGTCCACCTTGGACATCTGCTATTCCTCTGTCATCACCCCCAGGGCAGCACTGGCATTCTTGCTGGGCAGGAGAAGCATTTCCTACAAYGGCTGTGCTTCACAGATGTTCTTCTTCTCCCTCTTTGGTACGACACAAGCTTTCTTCCTTGCCGCAATGGCTTTTGACCGCTTCACTGCCATCTGCAACCCGCTGCTCTACCAAGTCATCATGAGCAGGAGGCTTTGTGTCCTCCTGGTGATGGGCTCTTACSTGTCAGGCTGCATCAACTGCACCATCCAGACAGGCTTCACGTTCAGCCTGTCCTTTTGYGGGCACACAGAAATCAACCACTTCTTCTGTGAGGTGGCTGCAGTGATCCACGCCTCCTGCTCGGACACATTCCTCAATGAGCTCATCATGCTGGCTGTGTGTGGGCCAATAATTGTGGGCACTGCCTTGGTGGTTTTCGTYTCCTATGGGTGTATAATCACCACAATTGTCCAAATGCCTTCAGSTGAAAGCAGGCACAAGGCTGTCTCCACCTGTTCTTCTCACTTGATGACAATCTGCCTGTTCTTTGGCACAGTGTTCTTCATGTACGCTCAGCCTGGAGCTGCATCTTCACCCCACAAAAGCAACACCATCTCAGTCTTCTATACTGTTGTCATTCCCATGCTGAACCCTTTCATTTACACCCTCCGAAACAGGGAGGTAAAAGGGTCTCTGAAAAAGCAGTTAAAGAGGAAAGTGTTCTTTTAGCACCTCTACTGAAGGTGAGAATGGACACAGTGTCCAATTTGGTACARAAAGATGCTTAGAATGTAAAATAAAGGACATCAGGACCTGCTKTCAAGAGTCTTTTGTGTTTCTAGATGGTCATAAAGCAGGAARYAGATACAAATCTRTGAGAATCTRGTAATTGTTWTTTCAACTAAASAATTTTTGATAGCATSTAGGACATCCTACATGTTTGATTATTATGATATTATTTCAGCAACCAGAATAAAAATAAGAATTCAAAAATCAGATCAATTAAGTAAGCCAAGACCACATATCTGTTAAATGGCTGAGCACAGTGACACAATTCTGGCATTTTCTTTTACATTATTGTGGACAAAAGCATCTCTTTTTTTCTTATTCTTCTCTGACTAGCTGTATTTCTTTTCTAGATGAAAGTGAAGTTTCATTTGACCATAATTAGACATTTACAATCCATCTGACCTGTAAGTTAGATGCCACTTGTAGCCATTCAAAAGATATCAGCATCTTAAAGCCACAATTAATACTGTTGGATCAGACAATTTGAAGAGTATCCAAGTGTACTGAGCAGCTAAAATAGGACACAAATCTGAGACTCTGGCAGTTCTCTGTTTCTGTGCATTGGAACACAGAATTTCAGCCAGTTCAGCTGGAGGCATTCACACTCTACACATCCACAGCTAAATTAAGTCAGACAAGAGTGAGCTGGAAGATTTATTTGTCTGYGACTCCTAATATTTCTAATCTTTTTTCCTCAATTTTGCTTTTAATCACTTATCTTTCAGTAGAACCGCTGAAATTAAGGTTACAATCATTAAGCATTAAAGGACAATTGAAATCTTGTGCATGAAATGTTCCTTGACACAAAAGAAAGGGCAAAAAACAAAGCAGGATTCTGTTTCCATGTGTTTGTGTGCATGTTCACATGAGTGTTAGGCAAGCTTACAACAACACAATCTGACAACATAAAGGTAATGTTTAAGTTCAACTTTACAGCTGCTTGCAGTGGTTTGAAATTCTGTTTTTTTAAAAAAAGCACATTTCAAAAATACCAACTTAAAGATTTTGGATCAAGTATCTGAAGTGTGAGCTTACTGTGAAGCACCATCTTACCAGAAATGGGTGGAGGGATGGATGAGGGATGAATGGAGGGAGGGAGGGAGGGATGGATGGATGGATGGATGGATGGATGGACAGGAGGTGCAATGGCCATGGCTGTATGTGCAGACAAGGAGAGATGATTACGTGGACTAAGCTGGATAGGTAGGTAGAAACATCTCTAGCATTTGTTCCTGCTCCAGAAGAGCCACCAATGTGTAGAGATGTTGCCTACAGGCTGTTGTCACCGTCTGTTCTGCACAGGACACAGGTAAAAGGAGCTGACAACAGAAGCTACTCTGTGAAGCAAAGGCTGCTCCAGCTGCCTGCAGGTGAGAAGTTGTGTCTCCAGTTTGTTTTATTGCATCTCAGAAGAGACATTTCAAGCCCTGTGGCAGAATTACATCCTTGAATTTCTTTTCCCCATGACCCCAAGGAGACATGCAAGCAGGTGTCAGAGAAGGGAGGTTCGGGGTCAGCGAGAACAGCCCCTGCCAGATTCCCAACTGCACAATTCTTCATTTTCTACTAGCAGTATTCAAAACACATCATAGAATAACAAAATCATAGAATCTCGGGCTGTTTTGGGTTGAAGGAGCCGTAAAATTCACCTCATTCCACCCCTTCCCATGGACAGAGACACCTCCCTGAGGCCGCTCAAGCCCTGTCCAGCCTGGCCTGGGACACTTGCAGGGATCCAAGGGCAGGCAAAGCTGCTCTGGGCATTCACTCCTGCACTTTTACCGAACTGATCGATTGTCCTGACCAACTGCTCGGGCTGCTGCGTCCCCGCTGCTGCCCTGCTCAGCGCCGTGCSASCCACAGCMCCTGGGTCCGGAGTGTCCTCGGAGTGTCCCCTCAGCCCCGGGCTGTTCCGGGAGTGTCCCCTCAGCCTCGGACCATTCCCGCAGTGTCCCCTCAGCCCCGGGCCGTTCCCGGAGTGTCCCCTCAGCCCCGGGCCGTTCCCGGAGTGTCCCCTCAGCCTCAGCCCCGAGCTGCTCCCGGAGTGTCCCCTCAGCCCCGAACTGTTCCCGCAATGTCCCCTCAGCCCCGGACCATTCCCGGAGCGTCCCTCAGCCCCGAGCTGCTCCGTTCCCGGAGTGTCCCCTCAGCCTCGGTGTCTCCGCAGACTGTTCCCTCAGCCCCGGGCCATTCCCGGAGTGTCCCCTCAGCCTCGGTGTCTCCGCAGAGTGTTCCCCCAGCCCCGGGCTGTTCCCGGAGTGTCCCCTCAACCCTGAGCTGTCTCCGGAGTGTCCCCTCAGCCCCGGGCTGTTCTTGGAGTGTCCCCTCAGCCTCAGCCCCAAGCTGCTCCCGGAGTGTCCCCTCAGCCTCGGATCATTCCCGGAGCGTCCCTCAGCCCCGGGCCATTCCCGCAGAGTCCCCCCAGCCCCGGGCTGTTCCCTATGTCCCCAGCCCCGCTCTGCTCCGTTCCCCGTGTCCCCCCAGCCCCACTCTGTCCCGGTTCGCCCGGCCATTGCCGAGCCCCGCACAGCCCGGGGCGCGCTGGCCCTTTAAGGGCCTCCTCCCCGCTGGGGGGCGCAGTCCGCGGCTGGGGGCGCATGCGCGGTGGGCGCTGTTCGGCGCGTGCGCGGCTCCGCAATGCGGGTGGTGGTGGGTGAGTGAGGGGCCGGGAGGGATCGGGGCTGTGTGAGTGCGGGGCCGGGAGTGCGGGACTGGGAATGGGGGGCCGTGTGAGTGCGGGGCCGGGCGTGCGGGACCGTGTGAGTGCGGAGCCGGGAGTGCGGGGCCGGGAGGGATCGGGGCCGTCTGAGTGGGGGGCCGTGAGTGCGGGAGCGTGCGAGTGCGGGAGCGTGCGAGTGCGGGAGCGTGCGAGTGCGGGAGCGTGCGAGTGCGGGGCCAGGAGTTCGGGGCCGGCAGGGATCGGGGCCGTGAGTGCGGGGCCGGGAGTGTGGGACCGGGACCGTGGGTGCGAGATCGTGTGAATGCGGGGTCGTGAGTGTGGGGCCGTGAGGGATCAGTGCCCGTGCGGGAGCGGGGCCATGAGTGTGGGGCCGTGGGTGCGGGATCGTGTGAGTGCGGAGCCGTGAGGGACCAGAGTCCCTGAGAGAACGGGTCCATGCGAGAGCGGGGCCCGTGAAGGGAGCGGGGTCCGTGTGAATGCGGGGCCGGTGAGGGACCAGGGTCCCTGAGAGAACGGGTCCATGCGAGAGCGGGGCCCGTGAAGGGAGCGGGGTCCGTGCGGGAGCGGGAGTGGCGAGCGGGACGGCGTTTTGGAGAAGGGGCAGGCGGTCCCGGATTGCGGACGCTGCCCTCTGGGTTGGAGCCAGGCCTCCTCTCCCTCCCGGGTGTGGGGCTGGCCATGGTGCGCGGGCCGGGGCCCGGCGGCGCTGCGGTGATGGGTGCCCAGGCACCGTGGGGCGCCTCTCTGCCGGGGTTGGTGGCCCGGGGACACAGCCGTGATGCCTGTCTGTCTGTCTGCCTGTCTGTCTGTCTGCCCAGGTGGTGGGACTGGCTTCGTGGGCAGAGCCCTGACCCAGCTGCTGCGGAGCCGAGGGCACGAAGTGACCCATGTGTCGAGACAAGGGGGCAAGGATCGGATCAGCTGGGTACGAGATGAGAGCGGTCACAGGAGGGGGAACGGGACAGGGCTGAGAAACCTGYGTGTCCTGGCTTTCCATGGCATAGAGGGGCCCTGTCAAGGGACGTCTGGCTTTTTGGGCTGTTCTTTTGGGCTGCTGGGTGCTCCAGGGGTCACAGTCATTGGAATGGGTACTGCTGTAGCTCCAAGGAGCAAAACGTACTCCATTCCTGCTTGTATTCTGCAAATGTCCGGAAGAAACTGGCTGAAGTTTAGGAGCCTGCCCTSCTTACTGGCAGGGAAGGCTTGAGCAGAGGGGAAGCCTGATGTGTGATGTGTCTGTTACTCTGCCTAGGAAGAGCTGTCCCGCTCTGGGCTGCCCCTSTGTGATGCTGTGGTCAACTTGGCTGGGGAGAATGTCCTCAACCCTCTCCGCAGGTAACTTGATATTCCACAGTGCTGTTGGGACAAGCAGGAGGCAAGACAGTCCTGTGTTGTTAGAGAATGTGGAAAGGGAGGAAGCACCATGACCAGGAAGCTCTTGAATTAACCAGCTGTTGACATTTGCATCCTCAAGTGTCCAGAATTTTTCTGTGGGCCTGGTAGGTTCGGAGAGACCTTTGGAAGAAAGATTCTCTTTTGGATTTACAGCTGGAGGCCAGAAAAATTAGTTCCACATTTCCAAAAGGACRTTGGGTGCTGTGCCTACATTTGATAATGCAAAATCAGAACCGAAGTTTGACTCCTAGGAGGAACACCAGCTTTGGTGTCTAGCCCTTTGCAGACTTTGTCTGAAGGCAGTCCAAACCCCACAATCTTTTAAGGGAAGTGAACATCTTCCAAAGTTCCCTTGCATTTGTACTGTAAGATGATATGAACTCCCTTTACCCTGGGGTGAGGGGAGTTCCTGTGACCTCTCCTGTGCTGGTGTTGGCTGGGGTCCCCCTTGGTGGCAGTGTTTGCTGGGTGTCCTTGCGAGGTGTTTAATCCCTGCTTCTCCCTCTCCCAGGTGGGGTGATGCCTTCTGCAGGGAGGTCACCAACAGCCGTGTGGAGACCACGAAGGCCTTGGCCAAAGCCATTGCTGCTGCTGAGCAGCCACCCCGTGCCTGGGTCCTCGTCACTGGCGTAGGTATTGGTTGGGCCTGGCCAGGGCATCACTCAGTGCTGACCTGGAGAGGCTTTACCTGCAGACAGAAACAGTTCCTCAGGAGCACGTGTCTTGCCTTGAAATGTCAGCTTTATTKCCATCAATGTCACTGTGTTTAGGCAAGCCTTGATCAGCTTTTTAGTACTTTGGGTCCCTGTGCTTTGTCTTGGTGTCGTTAGGGCAGAAGCTTTTCTGTGTTTTCCTGTGACAGCCTTTAGGCATCCTGTAGAATGAATTCTGTAAGGCCCCAGCTGAAGCCCTCTGCATTATCTCCAACTTTCTGCTTGCTGCAGTCTTTAAAGCTGCCTGGTTTATCCTCTGTGATGCCCAATATTAAAGCAGGCAMCTTCCAGCCAGGTCAGTGTGTTGCTTGCAGGCCTGTTTGGGTTTTGGGGCTGCCTGAGTGTTTAGCATCCTGCTGAACCTGTATAGCAGTGTGACAGTTCAAAAACTTGTCAGCATTGCCATCAGAGACCCTGTGCTGTTCCTGTGAGGATGTCCCTTGTGGAGTGATGGAGCTCACAGAATCCCAGAATGGTTTGGGTTGGAAGGAGCCTTTAAGACCATGCAGTTTCACCCCCTGCCATGAGCAGGGACACCTTCCTCTGTCCCAGGTTGCTTCAAGCCCTGTCCAACCTGGCCTTGAACACTTMCAGGGATCCAGGGGCAGCCCCAGCTTCTCTGGGCACCCTGTGGCTGAGCCTTCCACCCTCACAGGGAAGATTTTCTTCCTAATAGCCAATCTAAACTGACTTTCAATTTGAAGCAGTTCCCCCTTGTCCTGGCACTCCAGGCCCTTGTAGTCTCTCTTGTAGGCTCCCTTCAGGTACTGGAAGGTTGCAGTTAGGTCTCTTTTCTAGGCTGAACAATCCCAATTCTCTCAGCCTTTCCCCAGAGGAGTTCTGGATTCCTGGAGGCAGAGAAGATGGTCTGATGGGGAAGGGGAGGCTTGGTGTCATTGTTCAACCCTGACCCCCTTCCTGCTGTTACCCTGCAGGTTATTACCGCCCCAGCCCCACAGCTGAGTACACTGAGGACAGTCCAGGAGGGGATTTTGACTTCTTCTCACGCCTGGTGAGCTCGTGGGAGGCTGCAGCTCGCATCCCTGGCAGCACAACTCGTGGTGTTGTGGTGAGATCAGGTGAGATGGGGCATCTTGCTTATTAACAGTGACTGCTTTAGTGCTGGGGCAAGGGTGGGAAGAGGTGGGTAAAAGGCATCAGTCCTGATGGAGAAAAGGAGACTCAGAGGTGATCTTATCACTCTCTACAACTTCCTRAAAGGTGGCTGTAGTCAGGTGGGAGCTGGTCTCTTTCTCCAGGCAGCAGCCAACAGAACGAGAGGACACAGTCTCAAGGGAAATTTAGGTTGGATATTAGGAAAAMGTTTTTCAGGTAAAGAGTGATAAAGTACTGGAATGGTCTGTCTGGGTAAGTGGTGGAGTCACCAYCCCTGGATGTGTTTAAAAGAAGACTGGATGTGGCACTCAGTGCCATGGTCTAGTTAAGCTGTTGGTACACAGGTTGGACTCGATGACCCTGAAGGTCTCTTCCAACCTAGACATTCTGTGATTCTGTCTCTCCTTTTTGGAGTCCTGTTGCAGTCCAGCCCTCTAAGGATTCTCCTRCTTATAGGTCTGGGTGTGAAGGGTGTTTTTGCCCTTTGCCCAGGGGCACCTGGTGTCACTCTCTTCTCCCCACAGGTGTCGTGCTGGGCCGAGATGGTGGCGCAATCGCTCAGATGCTCTTGCCTTTCCGTCTGGGACTCGGTGGCCCCATGGGCTCTGGACTGCAGCCCTTCCCATGGATCCACATTCAGGACCTGGCTGGGATTGTGTGCCACGCCCTGGAGAAAGAGTCTGTGCAGGGCATCCTCAACGGCGTGGCCCCCTCCTCCCATGGCACCACCAACGGTGCCTTTGCGCGGGAGCTGGCGGCGGCGCTGGGGCGGCCGGCGCTGCTGCCKGTGCCTGCCTGGGCTGTGCAGGCTGTGTTTGGGGCAGAGAGGGCCTGCATGCTGCTGCAGGGCCAGAAGGTGCTGCCCCAGCGTACCCTGAGCAGTGGCTACTGCTTCCTCTTCCCTGAGCTGCCCGCAGCTCTGAGGGACATTGTGGGGTAAGGCTTCCCCAGCTGGGATGGGCTGGGCCCCGTGTGTGTGAGCTCAGTGCCTGGCCATGGGAGAGGGGGAGCCCTGTGTGTGTGAGCTCAGTGTGTTCCTGTGAGAGAGGGGAGCCCCTGTGTGTGTAAGCTTCTCATGAGAGAGGGGAGCCTGTGTGCCTGCCTGTGATAGAGTGGGAGCCTGTGTGTGTGTGAGCTCAGTGCCCATGATAGAGGGGGAGCCCTGTGTGTGTGAGCTCAGTGAATGCCCTTGAGAGAGGGGAGCCCTGCCCCTTGACACCTCCCCATACCCATACAGAAAGAGTGAGTGGTCCTTTTCCACTGTATCTCCCTGTGTGCATCCCCAGTTTAGGAGTCATCCCTCTTACTGCCATCTGAATCTGAGCATTACCTGCAYTGGGGAAGGGCACCAGCCCCTCAAGGGACTATGACTGTGGAATTGCCCATCTTCCCTTTTGCATGGTGTGTGTGTGAACTGCTGGCAAAGCAGCTGGGGGTGTAATGTCTTCTCCCCTGAGAGATGTGGCAGCAGAAAACAGGTCCTAATGTTGTTGTGATTCTTCCATGGTACTGGAGCAGAAGAGCCTAAGTCTCTTTCTTGGTCTTGRTGGTGGTGGGAGAAGATCCATCTTAGGGTGCTGAATACAGATTGCTTGGAGACTGCCCTCTCTTTTCTTGTGRCTGGTACCAAGTTGATGTGTCAGTRCCTTCAGCTGAGTCTAGTCCAAAGAGTTACACCCTGCCAGGGTTCCATACCCCTTGTGCTGTGGCACTTCCCTACTGTAACAAATGTTCTGAGCCTCACACATCCTTACCACTTTGGGTGGCTGATGAGGTTTGTTCTCATCACAGCCTCCCCATTATGTCTGGTTTATCTCTGCCTTTTATGGCTCCTTTGACCAGATACCTCCAAACGAGCTCCCTTTGCATCCCCTGACACTGCCCTGSTGCAGGACTCTCACAGAGGCTGCACTCTTCAGTCCCTTGGGACCAGGGCCAGTGGTAGGAGGCTCAACAAGGCTGTGCTCAGAGGGCAGTGACCCCTCTGAAGGCACTGAAGGGGTTGTGTGTGCCAACAAGGGCTGCAGTCACTGCTCTCCCATCAGAGGCAATGGGTAGGAACACACTGRGGCACTTAGGATCAGTACCACCTCTGTATGAGTTTGTTCGGGCAAGTTCAGTGTTTGGCTGTGATAGCCACATCTCTCCAGGCACCAGGGCATGGGATGTCTGTGACCAGGCTGATCCTGGAGTTTTGGTCTCACTCTGGCAGAACTGAGTGATCTGCATTGGTGCCTTGCTTTGGGGTTAGCTCTGGGCTGACTGCTGAGTTGCAACACAATATTAAAGACAGCAAGGCTTAATTCTGAGTGTTCTGTACCTAGTTCTGCAAATGGTGCACCATTTGTAATGTTAGTCTGCTTTACACATTCTTTCACAAATTGTAAGACACTGATTTCCTAATTAAAGTTGGTATTTCCCTTCCTTGTGCCCCTTAATTTCCACTGAACCATGGCTCAGACTTGACTGGGACAATTTTCCAAGATTTTAGGGCGTGTTGTGACTACTCTGTCCTTTCTCACAGCTTAAAAAATTGTAAATCTGAAGCTGAAATCCCAGACAAGTGTCTGTGTTTGTCTAGGATAGCTTCTTGGCTTTGTTGTGAGGGCTGTGAGGCACAGTGCAGTGCTCTCAAGCCTCATTCCTGCAGTCTCTGCTGTTAACACCAATGCTTTTGAGCCCCTTTTATGCCTGGTGAGGACTCCCACATACCCTGCTTGGAACCAAAAAGATGCTGCAATTCATACCAGCTGTTCTTGGGGTACTCACCTGCCTGAGGTGGAGGACAGGGATGGAGAGCAGAAGGAAGCCCCATAATCCAAGGAGAATTGGGCAGTGACCTCTGCACAACTGAGGCACACAAAAGCCTGTGGGGCTGGGTGGGCTCCACACAGAGGTGCCAAGGGAGTGCTAACACTCACTGAGCCACTTGCAGTCATTTATCACAGTCCTGGCTGACTGGGGAGGTCTCAGGTGAGTGGAGGTTAGCAAATGTGACTCCCACTTGCGAGGAGGGGCAGATAAAGGGTTTGGAGAGCTACAGACCTGACAGTGTGACCTTGGTGTCAGGAAGGGAGCTGATCATCAAAAGTGCCATCATATGGTGGGGACAGGGAAACCTGATCAGGCCTGGGTTTAGGAAAGGCAGGTCCTGCTTGGCCAGTCTGGGCTCCTTCTGGGAGAAGATGTCCCTCTTGGTGGGTGAGGGAAAGGTTCTGGGTATTATCTACCTGCACTTCAGTAAAGCTTTKAACTCAATTTTGCTCTCCTGGAGACACTGGCTGCTCATGGCCTGGGTGGGCCTACTCTCCACTGGGCAAAAAACCAGTCTGGGCAGCTGAGTGTAAGTGTGGTGGGGAAGGGAGTTAAATCCAGCTGCTGGCCCATCACATGTGGTGTTCCCCTGGGCTCAGTACTGGGACCAGTCCTTTTTAGCACCTTTTATCAATGATCAGGATGGTGGGGGGGTTGAGTGCACTCTTTGCAAGTTGGCAGACACCGGCTGGGATGGTTGTTTTGGGAGGGTGGGAAGGCTCTGCAGAGGGATCCAGGGGGCTGGGCCAGTGGTAGGAGGCTCAACAAGGCCAAGTGCTGGGTGCTGCACCTGGGCCACAACAAGCAGTGCTCCAGGTTTAGGGAAGAGGCCTGGAAAGCTGGAAGGACTGGAATGTGCTGGTTGGCAGGGGCTCAGGATGAGCTGATGTGCCCAGGTGGCCAAGCAGCCCATTGGCACCTGGCACCATGGACACATGGGCCCTGTGACTGCAGCACCACCCACAGAGCACACAGAACAGAGAGCCCTCAGGAAATCCTGACTGCACTGAGCAGGAGCAGGGCATGGCCAGACAAGTGTGGTTCCTCCCCTAAACATCCCTAGTAAATCTTGGAACCATCTGAGATGCTTTTCTCCTTTCATTCCATAATGGATCCTTTATCTCCTGGGCGTTCACTCTGCCTCAGTCTGTGAGCTGACCCAGAAGCTGTTCCCACTGACTCACTGGAACAGGGATCACACCCAGCCCTGGGGCTGCTGCATCTCCTGGGAGAGCCCTTGCAAGAGGTGGATCAGTGTCCATTTCTCTGGTTAGGTCACTGTGGTTTCTCTGCCTGCATCTGTGCCCCTTTGTGTATGTGTACACCAATTTTTTATTGTGCAACCAAGAAAGATTCACTTTGTAAAGGARCAGAGAAGTGTTTTGGAATATTCACTGCCCTGAAGGCTTTACTGATATGACAATCCTGTAGCAATGACTGAACTTTTATTTCAAAGCACAGTTGAACACAAGCTCCAGGGCAGCAAGGCTGTGGTTGGGAGGGTTATAATTTGTTTTTTTTTTTCATCTTGCAAAGGGAGAAGTGACTACACTGCCATGAAAATTGCCATTTTAGTTCTGCTCCAATTATCACAAGGTTCCTGCACGTGGCCTTGATCCACATGGCGTGAAGCACTACAAGAACTTTTTAATTAGCCCCACAGTGACAAAATCTAATTTTGCTAATCATATTATTGTTATTCTTTTTTGAATGACCAGAAGTGCAAGGTGGTTTGAGATTTTGCTTTCATCTTGAATCCCATCATTTCCCTTAACAAAGGCATCAGGAATCCTGTGAGGGAAGGTGGTTGGAGTCTTCTGTTGGAGGTAGRTTTGCATCCCCTGCTCCTCTGAGCAGAGCTGTGCTGTTTTATCTTGTGACTTGGGAATGACATCTCATAGCTGGGGTGAAGTTGGATCACAGACACAGGAGTTTGCTGAAGGTATTTGCTCTTTCTGCCAAAAATACTGGAAGGACAAGTAATTCCACATGCTGCCACTGCCAGTGATTAAACTGTGGAAGAGAAAATGACCTGGAAATGCTTGTTGTTTATCACTTTGAATATATAATCTTACTTAACAGAGTCAGCTTCAGAGATACTCCCTGTGTGTTGGGAGAGCTCTGAGGGAAGGCAGGTACAAATCATATTTGTCTCAGTATTTCTGTATTTCAGGTTTCTGCTGGAGCTCAATCTTTTATGTTAGGGATATTACTGAGATAAAAGAGAAAGGTTGGATTAGAGTCGTAAGCAAATTGCTTTTTTTCTCCCCCCAAGCTTCTGTGAAAATATTATTTTAATGGGAAATGAGAACAAAGAATACACGGGATTAACTGTGGATTATTAGAAAACATGATTTCAAACCAAAAGTGACTTTTCTTTTTGGACCTGCAGAAAAAATCTGCACTTTTCAAGCAGAAAATAGGATTATGTATATAAGGATTTAAAATGGAATTGTTCAYTGACACTAAGGAGCAAACTGTGATGGGAAAAATTAGAGTGTCCTTGCAGAGTATTTATCAGAGGCAATGAAAATGTGCAGGAAGTTCTTTCTACAGTTCTCTGACACTGCATTTTGGGAATAGTTCAACAGTTTATAGGGGGAAATAGAAATGTTGTGTGTTTTGCATGTGGCTTTTTCTTGTAAGAAATTAGATTTTTGTTTCAGCAGCCAAAKAGAGGTGGTAACTTCCCATCAGGGAAATGGCTCAGTCATCTTGGGCTGTGGGTGCAGGCGAGCAGCTGCCATCTWCTCTTATAACTTCCCCACAGTGTCTCCAAATTCAACATTATATTACAACATTACTTCTCTAAAACTTGGATATTACAACACTAGTTTGGATATTACATTATTTATCTCAAACTTGAGGCACTGTCTCTGTGATTTTTATCTCATGCCATTTATCTGACTGAAAAGAAGTTTGAAAAAGGACTGTGATGTAGAGATCTTTGTAATAGTCTAATGTAAGGGAAGAGCAGAACTTGGAAAGAAGTTGGGGTTGAGACTGAGCTGTCCATGGAGCCTAAGGAGGGGTAGCCTGGCCACAGTGATGTTACCTTTAGGGTGAGCACATTCCCTCTCCAGACTTCTTGACTCTGATGGGAGCTGAGACAGCCACCTGCCTTGTCCTGACTCATTTTTTAGTGCACAGATCCCCTGGCCTAATGTGGACCTGCATGTCCAGCCAGCCACAACAGTGGGAGTGGAGGATCAGGGAAAGCAGGTCCTGTGTGGGTGACTCTTACTTATATTTAGACAGAGAGCCCCTGCAGTTCCATGGATGAGCTTCAGCTCAGCCTAACTTTCAAATCCTTGCTTTAGGTGAGGTGAATTCCAGGCAGAGGTGCTGCTTCCCAAGCTGAGTGGTGTGGTTGATGTTCTAGAGGGAAGGGATGCTGTACAGAGGAACCTTGACAGGACAGAARTGGGCTGGGGCAAACCTCAGGGAGTTCAACAAGGCCAGGTACAGGGTCCTGCACTTGGCTGAGGGCAATCCCAAGGCTGGGCAATGCACGGATTGAGAGGAGCTCTGCAGAGGAGGACCTGAGGGTGTTTGGTGGATGACAAACTTGGTATGTCCTGTCAGTGTCCAGCCCAGAAACCCATCATATCCTGGACTGCATCAAAAGCAGTATGGCCAGCAAGTCAAGGGAGATAATTGTACCCCTAAACTCTCCTCTCCTGAGACCCCACCTGCAGAAGAGTGCTCAGCTCTGAGGCACCAAGCAAAAGGAGCACATGGACCTGAACAAATGGGCCATGAACCCCCTGATCCAAGGAGACTCACAGATATGGTCAGGAGGCTGGAGCACCTCCCCTGTGAGAACAGGCTGAGAGAGYTGGGGTTATGTCATGTATGGAGAGAAGAGAAAGCTCTGGGCAAACCTTTCAGCAGCCTTCCAGTAGCAGAAAGYGGCCTACAAGAGAAATAGGGAAGGACTTTATACAAAGGCATGTGGTGATAAGGAGCTGCTGAGAACAGCCAAAGGCAGGGCTGATATCTGTAGGGRCAGTTTGCAGAAATAGGTTGGCATGAACGTTATGAAATCTGACATGAGTAAATGTGTCACCTTGCATCTGGGAAAGGACAAGCCTGTGCAGAGGCCAGTGGGCTGTCCAGGAAGCAGCTTTGTAGGTGATGRCCCTGGCAGACAAACAGCTGAATGGGAGATGGAAATGTGTTCCTCTGTCAGAGAAGGTGACAGACAGATCCAGCTCTGCTAGCAAAGCTATGGCCAGCCAGGGCAGGGAAATGATCCCAGCCCTCTGTCAGTGCAGGACTGCAAGATCACAGCACTCCAGGACAAGAAAGACAGTGATACTCATTGACTTCCTTGCAGGGCCTTCAAATGAATCACTGGGCTGGGTCACCTGACATTCCAGGAGAGGCTGAGAACTGGATTTGTTCTCTCAAATAGAAGAGAAGGCTAAGGGGAAGCCTCATTTCTATGTGTAACTAGCTGATGAGATGGGGATACAGAGGAGATAGAGCCTTCCTGGAGGTGTACAATAATAAAATGAAAGGCAACAGACACAATGTAAGGGAATTAGTTTGGTTTTTTTCCCTATAGGACTGGTCATATACCTGAACAGCCCACAGAGTTTGTGAGACTTGATGACTTCCAGAAATCCCTCCATAACACAAATTATTCTATGATTCTRTGTTTTAATAATTCTATAGTCCAACACACATTTATAGCTCTTGTYTGTGCAGGGATAAAGAATGGAATCAAAGAACACCACCACCACTGTGACAGAATTTGTCCTGTTGGGCCTGACACAGAGTCCCAAGCTGCAGTATTGTCTCTATGTGATCTTCTTTCTCATCTACGTAATAACCTGGCTACTGAACTTCACCATCATTGCCACTGTGGCTGTGGATCAGCAGCTCCACACCCCCATGTACTTTCTCCTGGCCAACCTCTCTTTCCTGGACATCAGCGATTCCTCGGTCAACACACCCAAGCTGCTGTCAGGCCTCCTCACCCAGCACACAATGATCTCCTTCAATGAGTGCTTCCTCCAGATGTTCTTCTTCCATTTCATTGCAGGTGCCATGGCTTTTCTGCTCCTAGGGATGGCAGTGGATCGCTACGTGGCCACCTGTGAGCCCCTGCGCTACTCGTCCATCATGAGCTGGAACACCTGCACAGGACTGGTGGCAGCTGCATGGTTTGGTGGTTTTCTTCATTCCATTATCCAAACTGGTTTCCTTCTGCAGCTGCCATTCTGTGGCCCAAATGTACTGGACAATTTCTACTGTGATGTCCCTCAAGTCATCAAACTGGCCTGCACTGACACTCGCATGGCTGAGCTACAGATGGTGCTTAACAGTGGAGGGATCCTCATCACCCTTTTTGTGATCTTGATTATTTCTTACSTTGTCATCTTGCTGAAGATAAGGGCACGCATCACAGAAGGGAAGGGGAAAGCTCTGTCTACCTGTGGAGCACAGATAACTGTTGTGAGCTTAATATTCATCCCCTGCATCTTCACCTATGYCCAGCCTTATAAAAAATACCCTGGGGACAAGGTGGTCTCCATTATTTACACTGTGGTCACTCCAATGCTAAACCCAGTGATCTACACACTGAGGAACACTGAGATGAAAAAGGCCATCAGGAGGACACTGGGGAAAATATTCCTGTCAGCAGGAATACGGAAACCAGACCAGACAGCACATCCAAAGACATCAAATCTGGTRTTTCCATGAGAAAACTGTGTTCATCACTGATACTCCTGCTCCTTCAGTAAGTGAGCAACTTTTTAGATGTGAGATGGGGAYGACATTGGCCTCCCATCAGTTTGGGAACGTCAGTGTGCAGAATGGAGGAACGTCTAGGGCCAAATAAAAGTTGTCTGCAATAAATCACCTGCAAAGACATCACCAAGACAYACCCAGGGTAGTGACCTGCAAGGGGCCCTACCAGACCCTCGTTCCCTCCTGTGGAAATCACAGCTGAGCCTTCCACTCCAGCACGTCTCACTTCTCTTTAGCACTCTGAGTTTCATCTCTAAGTTAGCACTTGTGGGAGATCCAGGCACAGAAAATTCTCTAAATCTTGTGCCTGCAGGCCCAAACACAGAAATGMATACAGGGTTCAACAGGAGACCTTGGAAAAGGCTTCCAGATCTGGGGACCATAAACAAGAATGTGGGTTTGTAGTTCAGATAGAAAACCATTAAACTAGGTAGTGGAAAGTTTTAAAGTTTTAAAGTTTGGATATAGAAGTAGGTATAGAAATAGTAATAAGTTTTAAGCTGTAGCAAGTAGTTTCGTGTGTCATTATGGGATTGGTTAAGAAAGTCTGCATTGTGGYAAGACACGATGCAATTAATTACCTATTGGTGTGCAAGTGAAAACATTCTTTGTGGCAGTGGTTTATTGGCTAATAAACCTTTAAAAGACCTTGTAGCTACAGATTTTGTGACCACTGACCACAGATGACMRTGGACTTCTGACTYATGTGGTGAAGGCATTCTCAYCCTTCATGRGGCTGCAGCAATAAATCATGTTTTAAGAGCTTTAAGACATCTCTCAGTGCTCCCATCTCTCTTGTGTAATCCTGAGAAACACTGAGGATGGGATATCTCTTTTGAGATAACYTCAGATGGTGGTGAATGGCTGTTTTCTTACTGTCTGTGTTTGGAAGAAGGAATCTGAGAGTTTTTGGTTGTAGTTTGAAGATGTTTATTTTAGAAATCTTATCTCTAGATTCAATGTGTCTAGCGTGAAGTTTATAAGTAGTTGGAAGAGTTCATTTTCTCTGCTTATGAACAATACTTGGGTTTTTATACTCTAAACTATGTGAACATTGTTTTTCTCTAAACTCTAGTAACTAAAATTTATGTTACACAGTGGAATCACACTTTTACCTGATCTTAAAAAGCCATCACCCTTTGTAAAGAGGAAGAGGAAAAGAAGGACAGGARAATGTGACTTTATCACATTGATCTGCTTCTATCTTGTTCTCATTTTACTTATACAGTAAAATCTAAACCCCCTACTTTCTCACCCAGTGCCCACACACTGATGCCTCACTAAACCTGGAAATGAAACAGCACTTTGCAGATAATGTTAGAATAGGAGGGAATATAAAGGCTGGTCCTTTTTGGAGGCCTCCAGTGGCAGATATGGAAAAATGCCCACAAAATACCCACCTCCCACAGGGTGAATACAGTTTTATAAGTTTAGCAAATTAGCATATTTGACAAAAATCACCAATTAGGAGCACAATTCCCCCAGTTCAACCTTCTCTGAATCCTTCCCCCTCAGATGGAAACTAAACTTTGTTTATAAAAATATGTCTTGAAGAGCTTAGTTCCTAGGGAGAACCAAGATAGGATAGGAGCCTTGGAATGTGCTTTGTCTTTCTGCCTGTCAGGGCAGGGGAAAGTACTGGGAAAACTGGCTAAAATGCAATAACAGGCTGCAGAGATACAAATATATGTGTGAACAATACAGAGAATATATTAAAGAAAAAAGGCAAAAATCCATTTGGCATCAGCACAATGGCATCTGCACATTACTGCATTAGTAACTTCACCAGCAATGCTGAGATAGAGAAAAAAGCATTCTGAAAATGCTTTAGTGGGAGAAAATTCTCAGACCTGTAAGGATTATTTAGGTTTAGAGTTGTTTGAGTCTAATTCCCTCAGAGAGACAAGTGAGRAATGAAATCCCTCTTGACAGTAGGAACAAAAAACTCCCACAAAACATATAAACGACTGATGGGAACGGAAACTAATTTCATGTCATGTCTTGAAATTAAAACATTTCTTGACATTCTTTATTTTCTCCATTCTCCTTCCATGGAGAGCTGAAGGGCTCATTCTGTTGTCTGTGTGTATTAATGGAGTGATATTTAATTTCTCAGCTAACTGTGAATCCTTACCCATCTTCCTGCCCAAATGTCAGCACGGGCACCAGAGGCTGCACCCAGACTGCCTCTGATCTGAGCTGCTGCACTCAGTCCCTGCTGAGAGAGGGTGAAAATCCTGTGCCAGAGATTGGAGAGGTGTTTGCCTCTTTGCATCCTTTAGATAAAGTTTTCTCTGTCTTTTCAGAGTGCTGCTTGTTTCKGGCTCCAAGGGTGATAATTATAGAGTTGTGGCATCAGCTGTGCTTCTGGAGTGCTAGCTCAGGTGCCATGGGGTTTTAAAGTTAGAGTTAAAGCTCTAAGTGGCATGAATTTACTAGGAATTATTTATTGTATTTATGATTTCTTGCAATTAATATTAATTCTGAACCATGTGACCTCTAGAAGCCATAACTGAGAATTCTCCAGCAAGGCAGGTGTTGAGCTGGTGTAAATCAGAATTTCACCCCTAGCAAGGAGCACTGATTTTTGGTCTGTAAGAAACACAGCCATCGAGCTGAGCTCACTAACACCATTCTCTCTCCTCTATAAAGAAGGGAAATTTTGGTTAAATTACACCATTCAGTGAATCACAGCTTCACAAACAGACAAGGGCAGAATTTTGTGCCTGGATTTATCTCCCAACCCCAATATATGAAGTATTGATTCTAGCATTTTTATGGAAGAATGCATTTTAAAAAATTATATATGAACATTTTAATTTATTTATATTAATTATTTTCAGAAGTCTGTGTGAAATGTCATTTAATAACTAATTAATTCACTTTTTCTGGCAAAACTTTTTACTGTTTTAAATGTCTGTCTTGATATGGGCTGCTGAGCTCTTGAATTGCTGCCACAGTTTATGGTTCTGTCAAATCACCTGTCATAGATAAACTTGATCTCCTTAAGAAAGCTCCAAGAAAACAGCTAAATTAGTCACTAATGTGCTGCTGGTGCAATGCCTGATTCTTCTAGAACCACAGAATTAATTTTAACATTGTTGGAATGTGGTGCTTCTTTAATTCAGCTTATGACCTTGAACGAGAAACACAAAGCTCTGAAAGAAGTGCACTAATTTCCTTATCTCTTTCATTCAGTGGACCTATTTTCTGCTGGAAGGAATGGAAAACATTTAACAAGGAAGAAAAAAAGGCAAGGCAAAACATGTAATCCCTATCAATTAGCCTGGAAATTTCACTATAAAAGCGTATTTCTTCAGTGAGAGGGTGAGGAGAACTCCTGCAATGGAAGGGAGGAGTTCCAGCCTGGATACCTGAATTAGATAYGGGAAGTGCTGTGCTTTAGAAGAAACGTCTGGTATAGATGTACTCCTAAGGAAGAAATTCTAAATAATTTGCTTCTGAAACAAAGAATAAAAMCAAAATATTTACAGTTGTGAAAGAGATCTTTGTGCCTGCAGTTTCCCCTGAGCTAGTAAACCATTAGAACCCACCCAAAATGGAAATAAGGTTTTTAACCCACACATTCATGGACAAGAAAAATCTTTATTTCTTCATCAGCACAGCCACCCCTCTGATTAGTACTTCTTTCACTTCTTTATTCCTCAGGCTGTAAATCAGGGGGTTCAGTGTGGGAATTACAGTTGTGTACACGAGAGCAAGGATTTTCTTGGCCTCTTGCGAATTGCTGGATCTTGGCTGCAGGTAAATCAAAGTCCCGCTGGCGCAGTACAGCGTTACCACSGTGAGGTGTGAGGAGCAGGTGGAGAAGGCCTTGTGTCTGCTCTCTGCTGAGGAGATCCTCAGGACGCTGGAGATGATGCAGCCGTAGGASAGCAGGATGAGGCAGAAGGGCGTGAAGATGACGAGCACGGTGGCGGAGGTGAGCTGCCTCTCGTAGCGCGCCGTGTCGCTGCAGGACAGCAGCACCAGCGGGGGGATGTCACAGAAGAAGTAGTTGATCCTCCTGGGCCCACACAAGGACAGGGTGAACACCCAGGCTGTCTGCACCACCGACACGACCTTGCCACTGCAGCAGGAGAGCAGCACCAAGCAGAGGCAGGCCCTGGTGTTCATGAYGGCAGCGTATCTCAGCGGGCAGCACACGGCCACRTAGCGGTCGTAGGCCATGGCTGCCAGCAGGTACCACTCCGTGGCTGCCAGGAAAACCACACAGTAGAGCTGGGTGACACAGCCCAGGTAGGAGATGCTCCTGTCCTCCGACTGGAGGGTTACCAGCATCTTGGGGACAACGACTGATGCTGTGGAGATATCCAGGAAGGACAGGACGCGCAGGAAGAAGTACATGGGCATGTGGAGGCTGGGGTGCACTGTGACCATGCAGATGAGGAGGTTCCCGATGAGAGTCATGCTGTAAACTATGCAGATTGTGAAGAACAGCAGGTGCCGAAGTTCTGGGTGGCTGGACAGYCCAGAGAGGACAAATTCAGTCATCAGGGTGTGGTTTTCTGTGTCTTGTTCCTGTGCTGGCTCCATCTGGGAGGAATCAGAGGGGACAGACTGTCTGAGCTGTAGTCACTGCACCAAGATCCCAGTGCTTCAGCCAGTTACTCAAACCAGATCCTCTTGGGAATGCCTGGAGAGCTGCTGGGCCRAAGGGTGTAACTAGAGCAGGTTGGGCTGAGCACACTGAGAAGGCAATGGCTGTGTGTGCTGGAAATGTGTGGTGTCAGTGCCCTCCCAGTGTCATTGTCTGAGGCAGTCACCAAGCCCTCAGCTAAGAGGARTTAGCATTTAAGAGGTGCCTCCATCAGGTGCAGGGTTAATTGCTGAGGACRTGCTCTCCCCCCATTTGTCAGGTCTGTGCTCCCAGCAGGTCCCACAGGCACTTTCTGCAGTGAGGGGAACACCCAGATAACAACAGAAACACCACAGACCAAAGAGAGAACCCCCCTTTTGTTACCTTAGGGAGCTGTGGGCATTCCTCCTTGCACTCTATTTTTCCTACCCTGACAGGGCAGGCAGCTTTCCTCCAAGACATCTGAAGTTGCCTTTAGAGCAATTCAACTTCAGGTGAAAGCCAGGGAAATTCAGGCTTGTGGGAGGCTTCGGCTGATATTCACATCAATCCCCAGCTGTCAGTGGGACAGAAATACTGCCAAGAGCCCAGCTTTGGGGAAAGCACTCCCACAGTAGCTTTGAAGGGAACACCTAAGCCAACTCCTGTCCACCAAAACACCCACAGACCAAAGAAAGCAGCACCAAAGTGAACAGAAAATTCTGTCTGTAGACAGGCAAAGGAAGAAGGAATAATTCAAGGCAGACGTACCAGAGAGAATGATAAGGAAGTGCAGAGGGTGAAGCTCAGGATCATGTTCATGACTCACATGGCCTCGTTGCTGTGAGTGGGATGTTCAGTGCTGGACCAGCTCTGTGTTTTCTCACTGCCCAGGRTGGGAAACTGAGGCACTGAAAGAGAGAAGAGATTGGCCTGCCACAGAGGAGACAGGTTAATTCTGTGTCCTTCAGACTCAGCACCTCTTACCACAGGGGCCACCAGGCCCCTACACTGACAAATCTCAAGGCACAAAATACATTTTGGTAACAGAAGTGTATCCGTAAACAGGGACAGAGACGGGAACACCTTTTGATCTGTACACACAAAGGACCACATCAGCAGAGCTGGCACACAGAAGAGGACACAGCCTCAAAGCAAGGGCAGTCACACAGCTCTGCCAGGACCTGTCACCCTCAAACTGACTCTGGTTTCCTGTTGAGGCGACCTGGTTCAGGAACAGCACGGCGACCACACCCCGGTCGCGCGGGCCATAAACTCATAGACACCAATGTGGTGAACGGCAAAATGGCCTTTATTACTCTTTGTTGTAGGGTTAAATAGTCAGGGGGCTTCGCTAYGTCACAGGGGGCTGGTTGGGTCTAACTAGGGTTAGTAAAGGAGTGGAAAGTTRCTGGAATTTAGAGGGGTTGCATAACACAGGGAGAGATAAGATACTACACAGGGATGGTGGGGGAAGGGCCCTACTTCTTTCTGTCACATCACGAGATCTTCCAAACGCCTGTCCCTATCTACCACAATTTTCTATTCAGAAAACTGTGTAACTCACGGTTGCAGGACATCTTCTGTATGTGGGTTTTACATGAACACAAAGGTGCAAGTTGTGGATTTTAACACACAATCACAATAAAGAAACTCCCAATATTCTCAGACATTTGATGGCCTGATGTATTTAAAAGGGATTTTAAAGGGGATCTTTCTGGGTTTGACTGTTTGCATTAACACAGGAATGAAAGGGCMCTTTTGTGAGTGATATCTCAATCAGGCCTATGCATGACAGATAGAGTACAACATGAAAAACCCCCTGCAGTCTCTAACAGCACACATTCACACTGGTTTTCTTAACTTGTTAGATCCATGTAGCTGAAGTGGAAGTTACCTAGTTCTGCTCTCCAACCCCATATGGAAGTTTTAGACTATTGCTGTGATCATTAGCTCTTTATTAAAGCCAACAACACTCACAGCAGACACTGTTTTACTGACAGTCAGTCTTTAATTCCCTGATTCAGAAGAGCTCTCAGAAACAACCCTCAATTTATGTGATTTGTGTGTGGTGGCTCTGAAGCCCTTTAAGTGCATTTTGGGCCTTAGCTCTTCCTTGGATTTTCTTTATGCATTCTCAATAGACATTTTGAAGTAAAGTGTCCTACCTCCAGCAATTCTGCCATCCACTGCCTCCAAAATTAGTTGCTCTGATTTTGATAGAAGTATTTGCCTTGTTTTCTTGCATTAGGAATGGTGTTGGGCTGATGATTCCTGCTGTCAGCTTACACTGCAGATTACAAATTATATTTTAAATGCAGATCATCTTCTGCCACAGCTGGAACAATCTGTTGTTATTGGCAAATGACATTTACAATAGAAAGTCAGCCAAAGGTTTGTCTTGCAGAGAGAAAGGAAAGGAATTTGTTAGATTTGTTTCAAATCAGTTGAATTGGCTGCAGCTGAAAAGGCAGAGACCTCAAGGCACCTCTGTTTTGTGCCCATGAAGGGAACAGCTGAGCTGCCTCTTACACCTGGCTTAAGTAGAGGCTCTGGAAAGCCCGAAGTCCCCTACAGGTGGGATTGATTTCATGTGATTTCAGAACTGTCAGGGATGGTTGCTCAGAGTTGTGCTCCCTCTGTGGGCAAGGGGATGTAGCAAACAATGGCACCCTTAGAGCAGCACTGCAAAGCTGCTCTGGGTGTCAGCCTTCCCTCCCCTGTCTGTAAAGTGGCACCAGAGGGACTTCTTCAGACACAGGCATCTCATGTCTCACGTGTCTGAGGCTGTGAGCTCTGCATCCTCACCAGCTGCTGGTTGATTGTTCACCTGAAAGGTCTGAGCAACAGCTGGAAACATCAAGGCATGTGTGACTGCAGGGACAGAATTAGCCTGATGTTGGCGGCTGCCTTTGTTTAATTGGGCTGGGTGCCTTCAGGGGCAGTGCTGTCTGTGGTAGGAGTTTTCATTCAGCTCCAGCCACTCACATTTCATTCTTCAATCTGAAGTGACTACTTGTCAACTGTGAAATCCTTCCTTCCCTCCTTCCCCTCTGAGCACATTCCCCATTTCTCTCCCTGTGCACTGTGGGTGCTCGGAACAAGCCCAGATCTCACCACCTTTTTGAGAAGATTGTGACAAAACCTCAGAGAACGTGTCATGAACCCCTCACCAAGCCACAGTCAGGGCTGTGAGAACAAAAGCAGCAAATGACACAGAAGCAGCAGGCTGAGGTTTCCTGTTTCAGCTCCACACCGCATATATAGAGGTTGCCATTCTGTACCTGACTCCTGCCTGGCCAGAGCAGCTGCTTCTCCTTCTACTCTACCAGGACAGTGGTAGAAGATGCTGCTTCTCCTTCTGCTCCCAAGTGCTTTTGTCCTCCTGCCCTGGACTGGGGCTGGTGAGTACACAGACATGGGACTTGGACAAGAACATGCAAGGGCACAGATGGACACTGGGCAGTCAATCTCAGGCAAAGTTCCTGCCTCACCTTCTCTCCTATCCCTACTCTTCTACTTTCCTCTCTCCTCTTATCTCTCAGCTCAGACTGTGYCTGAAATCAGTGAGGCATTACAGGCACTAGAGCTGTGCCTTTGATGGCATTTGAGTCACCCAGAGCCAGGAGTGGTCAGTCCCCCCAGACAGTGCTGCTTGCTCTGCACTGTGCCCCAGCAATTGGACAGCCCCAGGAAGGAGAGTTATTGGTATCACTGGCACATGGCATTGGAGGATGATCCTCTCCCTTCCTGCAGCCCCAAACTGGACAGGAAATAGCAGCATATGTCAAATTAACATTTCCAATCTCTCTTCCAGAAAGGATCATTGGTGGACGGAAAGTTAAGCCCCACTCCAGACCCTACATGGCTTTTTTAATAATTGAAAAAGGCTCACGTTCTAGTTACTGTGGAGGCTTCCTGATTCGCCCAGATGCAGTGCTGTCAGCAGCTCACTGTGTGGATAAAGGGTAAGGCCCTGTCTTTCTTGTACAGGTGATTTTTTCCAGTCTCACATAGTCCTGAAGGGTCTCAGCCCTGGTCTGGGCAGAAATAGTAACTGTGCCTCTTCAGTCAGAGCAGGGATCTCTGGAGCTGAGCTATCCTCTGTGAGCTGCAGGAATTGTCTGCCAGGGACTGGGCCCTGCTCCCTGGGGACAGGAATGCTCACAGAGGTCTCTGGGGTCATGGTTCCTACCATGGCTTAGAGCTACTGCTGCACACGAGGGTGCAGAGTCTCCCCTTCCCTGCTGCCCTTTGTGTGCAGAGTGGGGCAGCTCCCACCTGTGACAGTGTGGGCTGGGGGATCCTCAGCTGGGCTGTGGAGGGAAGCCAGGTTACAGAGCACAGCTTGCTGAGAGCTGCTCTCTGGGGAGG
>CADDXX010000657.1:395598-417343 GCA_902810485.1 Alauda arvensis
CTCCCCTTCCCTGCTGCCCTTTGTGTGCAGAGTGGGGCAGCTCCCACCTGTGTCAGTGTGGGCTGGGGGATCCTCAGCTGGGCTGTGGAGGGAAGCCGGGTTACAGAGCACAGCTTGCTGAGAGCTGCTCTCTGGGGAGGTTTATCCCACCTGCACTGGGGGCTGTGCTCCTGTGGCCAGTGAGGCTGGAATGAGCTGCTGTTTCCTGGCAGGACAAAGATGATCACTGTGATTCTGGGAGCCCACAATGTGCGTGCCCGAGAGGAGAGCCAGCAGAAGTTCACTGTCACACGCAGGGGATGGGTGATCCATCCCAAATATTCCCCTGCTGGCTGCCAAAATGACATCATGCTGCTGAAGGTATGGCCCAGCACATCTCCTGCTCACCTCCCCAGACCTCTGAATTGTTCCTAATCCTTTGCTGGCTCTCTGTGTTCTCTCTTCCTGACAGCTGCGGCCAAAAGCCGAGATCAATGAAGATGTGAATGTGACCTCCTTTGCCAGCAGCAATGAAGATGTGACAGAAGGAGATACATGTATGGTGGCTGGCTGGGGCAGGATATCTAAGGAAGGGCGCAGGACTGATGTGATGAGGGAGGTGGAACTGGAGGTGGAAAATAAGGAAATATGTCAGAAGCGATTCCGTAACTACAAGCCAGAGTCCATGATCTGTGTTGGTGAGAACAACAGTAAAAAGTCAGCTTACTCTGTAAGTGTTGTTTTGGGCTGTGAGCATGGGAGGGGGTTGGTGTGGACAGTGAGCTTGGTTCTCAGGTGAAAGTTAAGGGACACCAGAATGAACCAGGACCTTCAGAATGATGAGCTGAGTCCCCTCACAGAAGCTCTGAAGCTGATGTGCTCCCTGAATTGGGGTGCTATTCCCAGCTATCAGCATAATTTGTTTTTTTACTTACCTGGGGATGTTCCACCCAGCCTAGCCAGTGTCTTGGTGTGTAAATTCTTTGTGATATCCTCATTAGGATGGCTTAGATATTTCCCCATGGCCAGAGTTGTTCTATGTTCCTTTTGAGCATTTGAATCTCAAAGGGCTTGCAAGCCTGAATTGTTTAATGGGTGGGCCTAGAGGAGTAGTGAGGCAGCAATAAACCCTGCAGTGCTGGGTCTGGAGGGAGGGAGGGAGGTGGAAGTTCTCCACATGGAGGGAGGGAAGAGGAAACTTGTTCCTTAAGGCAGGGAGAGCTGTGCTGTGTCTGACCCCTCTCACTCCTTTCATGACACAGGGTGATTCTGGTGGCCCATTGATCTGCAAGGGGAAGGCTCATGGCATTGTTTCTCGTGTACGTGTAGACGGCCGCTCTCCTGGGGTATTTACCAGAATCTCATATTTTAAGCGCTGGATAACGGAGCAGCTGAAGAGATTTGCACTCCAGGAGCTGCCTGGCTCCATCCTCTGAATAAAATGCTCAGTGCCCCTTCTCCACAATGCATCAAACACCTCTTGGTGCTCAGAAGCTCCCAGGGGCAGCTGAACTCGAGTCAGAGATGTCCCCATGGTGCAGGCACAGGCTTTTGCATTGAGTCTCTGTGGCACGGAGAAAATGCAGGTCCCAAGTTCACACAGCTTCCCATTGTTCCCTTTCTCCCATTGCTGCTTCAGCTCTGCTTTCTGGCTATCAATAAAAGCATGTTCAAACTCGCTTGTGTCTGCAGCCTTCTTGGGTATGGGATGCAAACTCTGAGTGTCAGAATGGGGAGGTGGCACTCTTTGGGAGAACCTGAGTGAGGCTGTAGGTGGGACATGCAGCACAGGTCTCAGTCCCCAAATGCTGCAAATGTTCGTCTTGTCTCCATCAGYCTCTTGCAGCCAAGCCAGSTTTGAAAACAGGGYCCTTATTAATATCTGGAAGCAGGCTTCAGCAATGCAGACTTCTAATGAATATGGTTACATCATGCATTCTCCCTTTATTGCTCAAAATGGCTGGTTAAATACAGTTCCAGATAGTTTACAGTTACAGGTGCATTTTAATTGGTATACAGTGTAAAAGGAATACAAAACAATTCTACTTTAAGATAGCTACCACGATCTCACTCTAACTATCCTATCTAATACATACACACATCTTAATCAAATTTCTAACTGTGCCACAGGCTTTTAAACTTCTAATACAGGCCCAAACTTGCGGCAGAGTTTGGGATAGCTCAAACTTCATTCCAAAGAACCTCATGTCCTCGTTCTCTTCTCAGGTTGCTACAACAGCCTGTACAGAACATTTATCCAGCCCTTCAGAAACAGAGGGGATGCAAGGGGACATCATGTGGGTTTCTAGTACCACCTTGAAACCCTCTTAGGATGCTTAGACTAAAGACCAGCCAGTCTCTTTACAGCCTGTGTCTCCTTTCAATGTCCTTGGAGCTCAGATGAAGCATTTTCTTTATAAATATAAAATTCCTGTGGGTTGAACTGGAAATCTTCTCCCACTGGATCAGCTGAGCAGAGCTGACAGGGCCAGGAGGTGCACTTGTGGTGTGGTGATGGGATAGAAAATGACAAATGTGGCTGAGGCAAAAGCTGCATTGCAGAGTCAGGCCTGGTCACTTGTGTGAGGAAGAGTTGCATTTCTTTTGGGCTTTTTTCCCCCCAGTCATTTACCTAAGAAGGCATAGAATGTACCCTCAGCAAGTTTGCTGATGTTGCAAAACTGGAGGGAGTGGGTGAGACACCAGAAGGTTCTTCTGCCATTCAGTGGGACTGTGGACCGTGACAGGCTGTAGAGTTGGGCAGAGAGCAACCTAAAGAGGTTCAGCAAGGACAAGTGAAGGGTCCTGCACTGGGGGAGGAATAACCCCAAATTCCAGGCTGGGGCTGACCTACCAGAGAGCAGCTCTGCAGAGAAGAGCCTGGAGGTTTTGGTGGGTGACCAGCTGACCATGAGCTGGCAGTGCACCCTTGGGGCCAGGAGGGCCAAAAGGATCCTGAGATGCATCAGGAAGAGCGTGGCCAGAGGTCCAGGAGAGGATGATCCCCCTCTGCTTGGCCCTGGTGAGGCACACCTGGGCTGCTGTGTCCAGGCCTGGTCTCCTCAGAACTGGAAAGAAAAGGAGCTGCTGGAGAAGCTCCAGCAGGGGCCACAAAATGATTAAGGGAGCATCTCTGATGAGGAAAGACTGTGGGAGCTGGGCCTGTTCAGTCTAGGAAGGGAAGAATGAGAGGGAAGCTCATAAATGCATATAAAAATCTCAGAGCTGGGTGTCAAGAGGATGGGGACATGGCCAGAAAGGACCAAGGGGTGCCCCCTTCACACTCCATCCAGTCCTGTACCCCATTGGCTTTGATCTGCCACCCCATTAACCCTCTTTCCTCCCAAATTCCACCTCATATACCCCTCTCTAGGTGCAGCACTTCCTTCTCTTTCATGCAGTCAATGTGTGCCATGATGCCTTAGCATTTTAGCTTTTATATTTTTCAAATGCTGTACTGCATTAGTGTATAACTCCAAATTCCATACAGAGTTGTAGGAGAAGGGAATCCAGGTGACCTCACCCCTGATAAGTACTAGCTGTGTTAATTACCCACTACAGCCTCAGCCCTGATGAGTGACAGATGTATCCAATAAGGATGAGTGAGGTAAAAGAGGGGGTGAACTGATGAGGATCATCATGGGGGAGGGTCCTTGAGGAGCATGAAGGAGAGAATCATGGAGCAAGATCCTGGGGAGAGAGAATCAGTGCTGCAAGCTCAGTTTGGGTCTGCAGTCAGAGCCTGTTGTTGGAACCTGCAGTCACAGTCAGGCTGGGTAAAAGCCTGCAGTCAGAGCCAGCAAACCAATACCTGCAGTCACAGTCTGGCCAGGTTAAAGCCTGCAGTCAGAGGCTGCAAACGAATATCTGCAGTTACAGTCTGGCCAGGTGAAAGCCTGCAGTTGGAAGCTGCAAAGTGATCCCTGTAGTCATGGTTTAGCAGGAAATAACCAGCAGTCAGAGGCTGCAAGGGAAACCTGCAGCAGGAGCTTGCTGCAGCCAGTGTCAGTGAATAGTTGGAGTTAAGGTGAGTAAGCCATGAAGAGGAATAAACCAGGATCAGTTTTATGCTGTGCTTGACAGGAAGTCTGTGCCTTGGCTCACTTTTACTCTCTAATAAGAGGGCTGCTGCAACAGAGAGTGTTAGCTACTGTCTTCACATTATGGTCCAACAAAACAATCCCTCTAGGCCTGAAATTCAAGGACACCTCACTGCCTCAGGCTTACTTAAAAGTACAAACAAAAGTGAGTTGGTGGGGGGTAGCAAACTGGGGGTAAATGACTTAATTACCTGGAAGCTGTAATTGGAGGATTAATCCCTGATATGTAGATGGACCAAACTTGTAACGTATGAAAAACTTGTGACCATCTTGGGTGCAGCCCCTCTTGGAGGCTTTTGACTGCCCAAAGTGGATCTATTGAAGGCCTTTCATAAATACCCACTTCACTCTCTGAATTTTGTCCAGCCTCTGTTCTAGGTAGCCACTCAAAGGCATCGGCCATGTGAGCAGGAGAGGAGGAGTCAGCAGCTTCAGTGGCCATGTGGGAGATGAGCAGGGTCTCCCCAGGGCACGTTCCTGTCCAGGTGCTCTGTGTCCACACAGGTTCTGAGGCTGGGACTCACCAGCACCAGCAAGGTCTGGCAGTGTCAGATGGTGAGGATGGAGAGATGAGCAAGGCAGGAACAAAGGAGCTGCCTGCCTAGGTGAAGACATGAGCAATGAGGAAAATCAAAAGTGTTCTTTCATGGGATAAACTGTGAGAGGTGTGTTATTTTCCCCGTCAATGTCATTATGGTCCTGCAAATTTGAGCAGAGCTACAATGCCAAGTCTGGGCAGCAGCACCAGGAACAAGGGAAGCTCAGAAGAGTCTCCAGTCTACAGATTCACGTTGAAAATAACCATGAAACTTGAGGAAACTCATATTTGTAGGAGTCTGGCATATGACACTGGCCTTTAAACCACTTGTCTGTGAAAGGTGAGGGAAAACATGGGATTCCAGGTTCATTCAGGCATGGAGGGGCCTTAACAGTCAGTTGTTGCAACATCAGGCTCAATTCAGGATCAACCCTCAGTGCAGGCAAGATTGCTCAGGGCTTAGCTCAGACCCATCCTGCAAGCCTTGAAAGATGGACTTCCACAGACCACTGTCAAGGCACTGTCAGAGCCACTTCCCCATTTCCTGAAAATCACTTAGAGCCTTGGCTTTCTCAGTCTGTAACTGTTGTTGTGTGTCCTCTCTGAAGGGCCTGTGTTTGCCTTGTCAGTAGCCAGTACAGTGGCACAGGAGAGCTCTCACTCATCCTCCTGTTCTCCAAGAAAATCCCCCATTCCCTGTGTCTCACCAAAAAACACACTGTACTCTTCCAGCACCTTGGCCATTTTGGTCACCTCCATCAGACTCATCCAAGTCTTTCTCATCCTGGAGGAGCCCAAACTGGATGCACTATTCCAGGGCCTGTGTAACCACTGCTGCCTGAAAGGGAATGAACACCTCCCTCCATGGGCTTTGCTTCTGCCGCAGCTCAGGACAGTTTTCAAGTCCAAGAATAACTAACTGAAATTTTGAGGAGAAGTCAGCTTTGCCAATGTCAGTGCCGCTGACAAGGAAGGAAGTGAAGGATAAACATCTCCCTAAGCAGGAAATGAGCTCCTAAATCCCTCTGGGCCCCACCCCACTGGGCATTTGGGTGAGCAGTAGCAGGTCAGGACTTCAGTCCTAACTAAGCTTCCAGCACTTGGGTCCTCCTCTTGGACATTCTCTCAAGCTCATTCTGGGCTGCATTCAGGAAGGAGGAGAAATCTCCAGATGAAACTGCCTGGATGGATGGGGCATATTTTAAGACCCTTTTTCAGGAGGGCTGTTACAGTCCTGTAGGGTAAGCCTACTTCAATATGGGCTCTCCACAAGTTCCTTTAAGGCTCTTTCCACCTGCTCTGCCATGTTCTCTCTCATCCACTGGCTGCAGTGTGGAAATCTTCTGCAGTGGGGTCCTCCCCACAGGCTGCAGGAGAATCCCTGCTCCACCATGGTCTCTCCCAAGGACAGCAGGGAATACCTCCTGGCACCTGGAGCACTCCCCTCTCCTCCTGTGATTTGCTGTTCACAGGATTGTTTCTTACACTTTGTTTTGTGTAAGAGCCTAAATGAGAGATGTGGGACTCCAGATGGCTCCTCAAAATGCTGTTTATTGCACAGTTATAGCTGTGGGCTGTGGGTAGACCAAGCCTGAAGCTGCTGGCTCCACGTGAGCCTGAAGTCTGAAGCCACCTTAGTTCTAGTTATAATGCATTATATAGTTTTCTTTGCCGAGCATCTTAAAACATAGCAACCAAGCAGCATCATACACAATACTTTTACATCTGCTTATAGCCTATCAAAACTACTGAAATTACTATATTATGTTAATAATTATCCAATCACATGAGTTAGTACGTTACATTTTAAGCTCAAAGTTGTTTTTCTGTTTTCCTGCAGTGGAAAATTTTTCTATTTCATAAAAACATTTTTTTTTGTTTGCCTATGCTTTTGCTAAGACTTATTTCTACTTGGTAAAAACATCTTTTTGTTTCTGGTCAATATATCCTTTGGCCTAGTCATAAAACCTTCTTCCAGCTCATTTAACCTTTGTTTCCTTTAGTTATCCAGTAACAACTGGCTCAGCCATCCTTACTTTTAAACATCTCCTATTCTTCTATATCTTGCTTTCATCTCCACTTCTCTTACCATCTCTACATTCAAAAAGCTGTCTGCTAAGCATTCATACCTATAAAGTTTTCCTGTTAAACTTTCATCCTTCCCAACAGTTATGCCTCACTCCTCACTGCCATGCAGCATTTTGCCCTTTGACAAATTTTTTTTTTTTTGGAGAGGCACCACCAGCTTCATTGATTGGCTCAATCCTGGCCTGAGTTGGGTCCATAGTTCTTCGGGACTGTCAGCATCTGGTGTGAGAGCAGTGTGAAGGCAGCTCCTGGGCTGTTCTCACGGAGGCCACCATGCTGAACACCACGTCCCTGCTCAGCACCACTTCCCTTTCCTGCCCTGGTGGTGTCACCCAAACCTTTGTGGTGCTGCCAGCTTGGCCTTCCCCACCCTGAAGACACTGTCTGCAAACCACTGACCTGTGAGTCACAGGCAGGAAACCCTGCATGCAGACAGTGACCAGAGCATGAACTRGAGCTGTTTTCTGCTCTGCTGCACACTGACACTACCCCAGAGTCACACAAAATGGTCGAGGTGGGGAGGGACCTTCAGTTGTTGTCTGGTCCAATGGCCCTGCTCAGGCATTGCCACCTAAAGCACCAACAGCTTGGGACCAGTTCCAGGTGTTTTTGGATCATCTCTGAGCATGGAGATACCACAGCCTCCCTGGCCAACCTGTACCAGTGCTTGGTCACCTCACAGATAAAAGTGTTTGCTGATGCTCAGACAGAGCCTCTCGTGTCTCAGTTTGTGCCTTTTGGCTCCTGTCCTGTCACTGTGTCCTAGGGTGACTTTATGATGCTTGTGTCTCCAAATCATCTGTTCTGTCTGTGTTGGATGTTGTGTTCTGTAGCTTTAAGACTGGTTCCGAGAGCAAAGRGRGAGAAAAGAGAAKYRTGGAGTTTGTTTTCACAAAAGCAGCTCACTCTTCCACATTCCAGCTCCTGGACTGTTTGTCTGAAGCATGGACAGGTCTATGTTTGTAAGCACTTTGTTGGTTAAATAAATAGTTTTTTCCACTCATCTCTATGGAGATTTTCCCCCCAACCAATAGAGGGGAGGGGCTGTTTCTGTTTGCTTCCCAGAGGGACTTCCATTTGGGAGGTTTCCTCCCAGATTTGCCCTAAACCAGGACATCTTTTTAGTGGCGCCCAACGTGGGGCACAAACCCACAACCCTGAGATAAAGAATCTCATGCTCTACCAACTGAGCTAGCCAGGCTAGCTCACACTGCCAAAAGAATGTGTGTGTCTCCCACTTACATCCCACCTTCAGATAAGTTACATCCATGGATAATATTCCACCACAGCCTGCTCTTTCCATAGTAAAAGCTCACAGCTGCACCATAGGAGAGATGTTTCAGTCTCTTCATCATCTYGTGCCACTCTGCTGAACTCTCCCCGGCACATCTGAGTCTCTCTTTCACTGGGGAGCTCAGAACCGCCCACAGTTCTCCAGGTGCCATCTCACTAATGCTGAGTAAAGGGGAACCTCCCCAAAGCTACTGGRAACACTCAGAGAATCCTSGAATAATTTGGGTAGTAAGGGATCATCTAATTCAACYCCTATGCAATGAGCAGGGACRCCWTCTGCTAGACCAAGTTTTTCAGAGCCCCMATCCAACCTGACCCTGAATGTTTCCAGGGATGGRGCATYTAAAGCTCTCTGGGCAGCCCATTTAATTGTTTTGACACCTACTTAATAAAAAAAAAATTCTTTCTTATGTCTAATCTAATAATTAAGATATTAATCTTCTTCCTTATATATATTCTAATAACTAAGTGGCTAATTGACTGTCTTTTAATTTAAAACTGTTAGCCTTGTAGTATTGCAACAGGCCTCAGTACAGACATCTGAGTGACACAACTACTCATGATGTCCAGCTAGATATTAATTTTTTTCTAATTTGTTATTAAAGTATTTCTTATTCTAATTGTGCCTGAAAATTTCTATCACCTGTCCGTCTCCCCACTGAGCCAGTTCTTTTCAGAGTTCATGTTCTGAGGAAACTGGAGTGCAGGGGGATCACAGTAAAAGATATGACTTCTTTGTCAATTAAGATCTTTTTCTTTCAATCATTAAAAAAGGCCTTGAGAGCCTTTTGCAATGGTGATGAATGTTCCTTCTGCTTCTGTGTATAATTAGTACAGCAGGTAAAGGTAGTGCTAATTAGAGCAGAGAAAAGCTTTGCAAACAAAGCCTTTGGTCCTGCTGGGGGTTACAGTTACAGGAGAAGAGACTGGAATAAGAATTGTCTCATTGCCAACACATGAATSAAACTTTTCCCCACTTGATCACAATTATACTTTTCCTCTCTCTGTCTGATTCCCACCRGGGTATAAGCTGGACTAATTCCCCATTAAAATGTTTCCATTTCCATTCTCCGTGACACATAATTAGAACAAAAGACAAACAGAAATTAAGCTGTAGGCATTCACGGAAGCACAGCGGGGAGCTGCCTAATTAACCACACAACACTTCCAGCGCTGCGGGCAGAGGAACAACCACAGAGCTCATTAAGGCTGTCAGCATTTTAATGAGCCCCCGCAGGTCCCACCTCTCTGTCCCTTGTAGCTGTGGCAAAATCTGGCAAGGTGCCTTGAGGAAATGACGAGGCAGAAGCAGAACAAACTTACTCAGAGCTTTAATAGAGCCCAGTGCGAGGTGTGAGAGCAGGAACAGAGTTGGGCAAAGTGCTCCCAGCAGGGCTCGTTAGAGCACAAACTCACAGACTTTGATTATTACAGACAGGTCAGCAAGCCACAGGTTCTCCTGCATCAACCTTCCCTCAGAGAAGTCAAAAGCAGTGCCCAGGCCGTGCCAAGGTGGTGCTTTYTGTCAGCAACCCACCCCCATGGCAGGGGAAAGGGAACGCCACAGAGCCACCTCAGCAAACCATGGACACGGGCACAGAGCCTGAGCTGCAGGTTTAGCTGCAGTGCTGAGCACAGACACTGCCACTGCAACAGGGACTGCAGCACAGTGACTGCAACAGAGTGACTGCAACATGAACAGTGACTGCAACACTGCAACACACACRGGGASTGCAWCAGAGTGACTGCAACAGTGACTGCAACAGTGACTGCAACAGAGTAACTGCAGCACACACAGGGACTGCAACAGTGACTGCAACAGTGACTGCAACAGTGACTGCAACACTGCAACACACACAGTGATTGCAGCACAATGACTGCAACACAGTGACTGCAACACACACTGCCAACAGGTTCAGGACCCAGCAGCCACCCTAAACCCACCCAAACCCCACCCTAACTCCCACTTGACTCTCACCTAACTCCCAGCTCCCTCTTTCCACCTGACCTGGGTGAGCTCTGCATTCAAGCATCCAGGTTTAAATGCAGCACCTCAGGCCCTGTCCTCAGTTCCAGCAGACCTTTAGCACATCCTTCTCTGSTCACTGAGACAAACCTTACAAGTGGGTGCTGGGTAAGGCACGTCTGTAGAACTCATGTTTACGTTTGCCATCAGTGTTTGGCCTGGAAAAGAAAAGTTTTGAAGTTCACATAAATAGCTGAAAACAGCTGAGATGACAATTACAGACAAACATGAATATGAAATGTCTAAAAGTGTGGAACCAGTTAAGAGTTATCAGCATGCAATTTAAAATTTAAAAAAATATTCACACTTGCAGCTGTGTAGCATTCACATCCACTGAGACAATTATGGTCACAATTACAGTTGGTATGGTTACTCTAAATGAGAGATTGGATTGTTCCCTCTGAACTAGATTCATTCATTTTTAGACCTACTTTTAGCTGTCCAAAAAAAATCTATTCCAAAAATCGAAATTATTAATCTAAGATTCAGCTGTCCTTAACAACTCTGATAAAGAGGGACACTGTTCAGAGGAGTGGGATTGCAATCAGCTGATTTGGGGAATCACTTCTTATATGAAATCTGAACTAGACACTGAGGCAATMGGTGCAATTCATAAAGAGAGAAAGTGCCTTCCACAGAAAAGTGCCTCGTCCTCACTTGTGCAGTTAAAGTCACTCAGATTAACCAATTTGATAGTAAAAAGTCAAGGGTAAATGTCACAGGGTTGGAGGACTAAAAACTTAATGAGAAGCCTCCCTCAAATACATTATTTTCTTTCATTGTCTTCTAGCGGGAAAAATGGTTACAGTTTCCTAACCTTTAGGAAATATTCACATTTCTTGACCACTTTGCTCAGAGTATCCTTCACTTCTCTATTTTTCAGATGAGCAGTGGAGCACCTGTGCAAAAAACTGAGACTTTATTCAGTGCTTTGAGAGTCTTAGTTTTTGGTGGGACACTGATTAAGCTTCCATAAAATAGTGTAGTAACAGTGAGGTGGGAAAAGTAGGTGGAAAAACAAGGAAAGAAGGAAGAGAAAATATTGCATTTCTGGGATATTGCCAAATTCCACAGTCAGAAATGCTGTTTTATTTCTACATTCCCCATTTGCCATGTGTTGCATCAAGAAGAAATTAATCATAACCTGTAAAGCATCAAAACTACATTTAATCATTGAGCCATCATCACTGAGAGATTACAGAAGAAAGATTACACTTTGCCTGGTTGTAGTGCTTATTTTTCTTTTAAGCAGTTCTTGACCATTCTCCAGACAAAAATTAGTGAGAGAGATCATTGGGTATTTTTCATTTTGCCTTATGCAAATTTTGTAACAAAATAATTTCCTTGGGTTTGGAAAGCATCACACAGAAYTGCAGCAGGATGCTTTGACAACCCTGTATTGCAACCACACCAGACCAATACAACCAGTGGAAAACYGTTATAGACATTTCCTAAGAATTGTAAGGATTGATTAATATTTCTGGATACTAAATTTATAAATATCTGAAACATGCAGGAAAAACATTGAGGAATCCTTACCTTAACTCATGAGCCCCTTTAGTTGTTCTTTCCCCCTCCTCTGCTCAACTATAGTAAAAGAAAATGAGTGAAGAGTTTTTTGTAGGTGTCTGGAGTTTAGCCAATGTCAAACCACAACAACACCCAGTGAACAAAAACTGTGAAAAAACTAGTATGGTGCAAACTACTACTCAGTGGTGGTCAGTTCCTAGAAATCTTATCTCTTTATTCATACACTATRGAGATAAGAGCTGAGGAGTTTCAATTTGTAACTCGGACTTTACAGGAATTTGTCACTTCTCAGTTACATCTACTGCTGCTGTTGTAACTGAGAGTGAGCTGTCACCTCACACATCTCCAGCAGCCAGCACTGGGAGGAACACTGGGACTATGAATTCTGTGCTCTTACCTCAGGCTCTGGAGGGGCTGGCACCAGTACATAGTTTTAATGAAAAAAAAAAAATTAAAAGGGGAAAGCAGTGGTTTCCCTTTCCCCAGCTCCAAGCAGAGCTATAAAGGTCTGTTTTCCACCACCCTCGACGTAGTGAATCATGATTTTTAAGAGTTAAGAGTTTAGCTAAGGGTTAGAAGCAATCCATTTTGATTAAGATGTAATTAAGATAAACAAATGACAGGTTAATCATTATTAGATGCTTAAGATAGAGCTAATAGATATATTGTTCGAAGGAAATGGATTAAGTGAGCTGTAATAAGATCATATTGAAACTAGCAGAGCAATGATCAGCACCTGGACTTTACATCAATCAATCAATCAATCAATCAATCAATCAATCAATCTCAAAGCAGGGGGCCTTGGATTGTACCAGAGGCTCATGGAGACCTGAGGAAGACATTCCTGACTTCATCCTTCAAGACCACTGACCCAATTCAAGAGAACTGCGCACGCATGAAGAATTAATGACCTTATTTTAATATGGAATGGACATGGGAAGTGCTAGGGTTATGAATATGTATTGTATGTAAGACTTTGGGAAATAAATGGACGGTGAAGAGCTTTGTATTTCGCTGGCACGACTTTAGGGGACTGCCCCCGTGCTGCCCGACGCCGCAATAAACATACGACTTTCTAATTTTAATTAGTTAGAGGGTCTTTGTCCGTGAATTTATCGGATTTTAATGATTCAGGAGATCCTGGATAATCCCTCGGACGAGCCGCCTCAGGCAAAGCCCCGCCCCCCAGCATCGGTGCCGGGCTCTGATTGGTCCTCCGAATGTACAGCTCTCTAACCTGCCTAGCAACAGCCGAATCTGCGCTCTTATTGGCTTTTGGAAAGCACTAGGGGCGCGGACTCCGCTAAGCCTTCGGCGCATGCGCAGCTTACCCCTATCCCTCAGCGCCACGTCGGCGCGCGCAGGCGCGGTGCGGGCGGGCTGCGCGGCGCATGCGCAGCGGCGGGAGTGGCCATGGCGGGCTCGGTGCGGGCCGTGGCGCGGCGCTTCCTGTCCGAGTACGGCGGCGGCACCGCCGGGCGCCTCAAGGCGCTGGACGCCTTCCTGCTCTACGTGCTGCTCACCGGCGCGCTGCAGTTCGGATACTGCCTCGGCGTCGGCACCTTCCCCTTCAACTCCTTCCTCAGCGGCTTCATCTCCGCCGTGGGCAGCTTCATCCTGGGCGGTSAGTGCGGGTCCCCTCACGGCCGCGGGTCGGGGTTACCCTGGGCATGGCTGGGATGGTTCGGAATCACAGGGTGTGCTGGAGCAGCGCTCAGGGGAGCCTCAGCCCCCGCCGCCATTCCCCGTTCTGCTCCCGGCGGGGCCGGAGCTCCTCGGCAGCTCTGCACTGCGGGGCCGGCCCGGATCCCGGTGCCCCAGCTGGGATTGCAGCCGGCCGGCTCGGTGGGACTGACACGGGCACGGTGCTGCTCCCCACAACACCCCAAACCCGCCCTGTTCCTCTGCAGCCCTCCCCAGCATAGGGGCTGGGAGAGCTGGGGGTGTTCAGGAGAGGRGAAGGTTGCAATGAGACTTGGAAGCCCCTTCCAGGGCCTAAAGGGGCGCCAAGACGGCTGGAGGGGGACTTTGGACAAGAGACTGGAGCGACAGGACAAGGGGGAATGGCTTCCCACTGCCAGAGAGCAGAGTCAAATGGGAAATTGGGAAGGAATTGTTCCCTGTCAGGGTGGGGAGGCCCTGGCACAGGATGCCCAGAGCAGCCGTGGCTGCTCCAGGTCCTGGAAGTGTCCACGGCCAGGAGCAACCTGGGGTAGTGGAAGGTGTCCCTGGGATTGGAATGAGATGCTCTCTAAGGTCCCTTCCAACCCAAATAATTCTGTGTTTCTAATACACTCAGTGGAGGACATAAGAATATCCACACCTCTGTGTGAGTCCAATCCTGCTCTGAGCCTGTTCCCCTCATGACTCTGGGCACTGACTCCATGGCAGTCCCATCCAAATTCCCTGAGAGTGTCCTGCTGTTGCCTTGGGATACTAAAGGCATCACTGCTCCTCTGTGATAAGGATGGAGTAACTTTCCCCTGGTGGAACAGTGACCCATCTGGACTGGGCTGCCCCAGGAAGCCACCACACCTTCCTGCTGTGCTCACTGAGGGTTCCTTTTCTCTCTCCTGTGCAGTTTGCCTCCGGATCCAGATCAACCCCCAGAACAAGGGCGAGTTCCAGGGCATCTCACCCGAGCGGGCGTTTGCTGATTTCCTCTTTGCCAACACCATTCTCCACCTCGTGGTCATCAATTTTGTTGGCTGAGCTCTGGGACAGGCTGCCAGGTACTGATCTGTGGGGTCACAGAAGGGGCAACCACAGGACCACAGTGCTTTTGGGGAGAACTAAAATGAGGAAGAATCCAGGAATCCCCTCGGCTTCCTGTTGGCCAAGCATAGCTGAGCTGTTGTCCTCTGGGCTGGCACAGAGTGAGGATTTATGGCTTTCTGATTTTGAGCATATGTTTTTTGGCTTTTGTAATTAAAAAGTTTAACCAGGACTGCTACAGAAACCTACCCACATTCCTCTCTTATGAGAGAGATTCCCTATTCTTCTTTGCAGGAGAAGCTTTGGGAGTTTGAAGTCCTGGGCTCTGTGAGGGTGAGGTGTGGCTGGGATTCCAGTGGAGTTTCTTTGCAGATGAGGCAGCTGGGGACAGGCACAGTTGGGTTTTGGGGACTGGGGACATCCCCTGTTGTTAGTGTGGGAAGAATCACTGGTGCTTGGGGGAGCTTTGTCCCCTCTGCTCTGCAGTAACATTTCTGATGTTGCCTGCTCTCTTTCCAGRTCTTGAACTGCTCCTGATGGCAAAGCCTGGCACAGGGAAGTGCCCAGCACACTCTCACCTTCTTCTTTGGTGGAGGAAGGGGACACAGGACTCAAGATTGTTCCCCCCCAGAGTGTCCTGTGGAGGGGTCTGCAGTCTCATTGTATAATGATCCTTTCCATCAATAAAACCCTTTATGACACTGCAGCCTTTTCCATGTTGGTGACAAATGCAGAGCTTCTCCTGCATCCAGGTTCCCTCTTGGGCACGACTCCCTGGTTTTACCTCTCTCCCTTCCTTTCTAGCCAGCAGGCTTTTTTTCCTGTGCCCCAGTTTTGGAGGGAAGTAGGAAACAAATGATCATGGAAACTCAGTTGTCATCCACCCTTTTCATCTCCCTCTTTCCTGCCTTTTGATCTTCCAGAGTCTGTTGCAAATCTGCCCCCGGGCTTCAAAGCTGTGGAAAATTCAGCTTGAGGCTGTGGTTAGAGGTCACARAGGGAAGGAAGTGTCCTCCAGGTGTACCCAGACCCTCCCACATCCCTCAGAGACACGTGGGCCACATCTGGATGTGATGTCCCAGCTGGATTGAGAGGCTCACAAAGGCCTGTGGGTGGTACAACCATCCCCATGGGTCAGTGTGCCTGCACTCTGCTGTGCTGACAGACACAGGGGTTGTGGGATGGACTGCCCAGCTGTCAGGGCCTYAGAGAGGCACTGGAGCTGCTCTGGGGCCAGGGAGAAGCTCCCCCCTCAATCACAGGATTGAGGTTGGAAGAAACTTTCAAGATTGTCCAGCACTGCCTCTGTAATTAAATCTCATCACCCAGGGCCAGATCCTGACACCTGAACCCCCCAGGGGTTGTGACTCCACCAGCTCCCTGGGCAGCCCCTTCCAAGGTCCTGATCTGATCTGAATCTCCCCTGTCTCAGCTCAGGGCCATTCCCCCGGCCCCCAGCACCAAACCCCACCTCTCCACAGCCTTTCAGGGGTGTGCTGTGACCCCCTCTGAGCCAGCCTCTCCACACTGAACAGCCCCAGCTCCCTCAGCMGTTCCTCTGAAGTGTTTTCTRGTCCTTTTGTGAGCCTTGTAGCTCTTCCCTGGACACACTCCAGCCCCCAAAGGCCTTTYCAAAGTGAGGGGTCCAGAACTGAAGGCAGCACTCGAGCTGCAKCCTCACCAATGCCGATCACTGGCTGCATTTTTGGTACAAGCCAGGCTGCTGTTTGCYTTCTTGGCCACTTGGGCACACTCTTGGCTCACATTTAGCTGACAGCCAGCTCTGCCAAGCCCCTTCCTGCTGAACGGCTCCTGAGCTGCTCCTCCCCAGCCTGGAGCTGCAGGGGSTTGCTGTGACCCCAGGGCAGGACCAGCACTTGGCCTTGAGCCTCATGCCATTGTCCTTTGCCCACTGATCGAGGCTGTTCAGGTCTCACTAGAACCTTAATCTGTGTCCTCACACTGATCCTGCTTTGTGCTTCCCTGGTTTTCTGTGCAGCTGAGATGCTGGGGAGGTAAAACCTTGGAGACTCCATGGCATGGAAATGTTTGTGTGCTGCAATGAGGGGATGGAACTTCGGGTCTCCGATGGCTTCAGAACCTTTCAGAATTCTATTATGGATCCTGTTTACCACCTTTTTAACATCTCCAGCTGTGCTGCAGCCATTAAACCTGTAAAAGTCTGGAACCTGGGGCTCCCAAATCTCTTGGCTAACATGGGCTGTGAGGTGTGAGGGGTCAGGGTTTTCACTGCCCCAGATGGTGGAGTTTGGGTCTGTGTCAGGAACAAAGAACTCGTGACAGCCTGGGCACCACCACCCCTGGGCTTGTTTGCAATGGGAGAGCAGGCAGGGACTCCCAGGGGCAGGGATGGTGTAGGGGCTTGGCTCTGGCTGGTGTCAGGTGCCCCCTCAGTCACTGCATCACCCCCACTGGGACAGGGGAGAGAACAAGATGGAGAATGACCAGCAGGGTGAGATAAGGCAGTTTTATTACAGTAAAAGAAAGAAACCAGCAGAGATCTGTGAGTGCATGGGCTAAAGAGAAAAAAAAAAAGTCAGTTTTCTCTACTTCCCACCAGCAGTGATGTTCAGACACTGCCTGGAAAGCAGGGCCTCAGCAGAGGTGATGGTTCCTCCTGGAGGCAAACACTGRAAATTCAGGAATATTCTCCCTTTCCTCCTCTCTCCCTTAGCTCAGGTATCTGAGCTGACATCCCRTGGTAAGGAATATCCCTGTGGTAATTTGGCTGCTGTGCCCTCCCAGGAGCTTCCCCATGCCCTTAGGTTGGGGAGGATGTCAGAGGGACAGCCCAAAACCCTGCTCTGTTACCGATGCAGGGCTCAGCACTGYCAGGGCTGGGACCTTCACCTCGATCAGACACAGTACAGATGATAAATGWCCCTCTCTGGCATGAGAAGGGCCCTGAGCTGTGCCTGGCAGTGGGAGCAGCACATCCCTGGCAGAGGATGCTCAGCTCGGGCCCTCCCCTGGCTGCTGCTCGGAACTGCACAGGGACTGAGCAAGAGGAGCCTTTGCTGTGGAGGTTTCCTTGTTTTGGTCCTTTTCCCTGCTTCTCACCTGCTTATGATTCCTGCAGTCACCATTAGCTCGACAGTAGAATTCTTGAGGGAGAGTGGAATTGCAGAGTGTTAGGAAAATTAATCCACAAACGCCACAGATTGATGTCCAAAATACAGACAGATGAATCCTTTTGCTTATTCAAATAAAGGCAGAGGCCATGGGGCAATTCCCCTGGCATTTTTGGAGGATGCAGCTTCCTGTTTATCCCAATTTCAAGGCCACATTTCCCTCTCTCTTTCCCCATTGGCTGAGGTACTTGAGAGCCACAGACTTCCTGGAATGCCTCATACCTAAAGATTCCCCTTTAACGTATAACCCCCTTTTAATTTGTAATTCTTATGGAATTTATGGGGTTTCCCCCTTGTTTCTTTCATCTTTCAATACCCAATTTCATTTATCAGCAAACCTAGGGTTTGTTTGTAAAGGCAAATATCTTCTTTTCCATTCATCAGTCAGTGGAATCCTTCCCATTATTTCCTTTATCTCTCAGAGCTGGTTTTATCCACCAGCAATTCCACTGCTTGTTTGTAAAGACAAATCTGTCATTCCTTTTAGGAGAGACTTTTCACAAAGGATGTAGTGACAGGGCAAGCTGGGATGGTTTCAAACTGCCAGAGGGCAGGGATGGATGGGATATTGGGAAGGAATCATTCCCTGGGAGAGTGAGGAGGCCCTGGCACAGGGTGCCCAGAGCAGCTGGGGCTGCCCCTGGATCCCTGGCAGTGCCCAAGGCCAGGTTGGACATTGGGGCTTGGAGCAGCCTGGGACAGTGGGAGGTGTCCCTGCCATGGCAGGGGTGGGACTGGGGTGTTCTTTAAAGTCCCTTCCAAGTCCTGTCACAGCTTCTCCTGCATTGGAATAAACTTTTACAAATCCACTGACACCTCCAAGCTCTGGTCCTTGTGAAGTCCACACTCGGGTCCCTGGTCACACAAGGAGGAGGAGGAAAATGAGAGAGGATGGTTTGTGCWCAGGGCCATGTTTGATGAGAGGTGACAAATATTGGGCAGGATRTTTTCTCCAACAAAACCCTGAAAAACTACACGAATTCATCTTCTACCCACAGGAGGTGACAGGTTAGAGGATGCTAAAGGTGGAAACCTCCTTCCCTGACAGTGTGAGAGGACTGGCCTGCTCTTTCATCCTTCCTTCTCATCTGGGTCAGGAGAAGTGGAAGGATTTTTYTGCACAGATTCAATCTGTAAAAAGGGTGCAGAGACCCACCAGCAAATTCAGAAATCAGCCACAATTCTAAGAGCTCTCCCCACCACACTTTGTAATGCATTTCTGCCCTCCTTTCCTGTCGGAGTTCTCTCTTCTGAGATTTAACCCTGGCAGTGTAAATTTTTCTTCTCACCGGCCCATGCTTGAAAGAAGGAACCTGAGAACGTCTGGGTTGGGGACTGCAGATGTTTATTTTAGAAATCTTATCTCTAAGTTCATTCTGTCAGCATGAAGTTCACAAGCAGCTGAAAAGATGGTTTCTCTCCCGCCCATGAGAGTGTCTGGGCTTTTATATTCTAAACTACGTTAACATTGTTTTTCTCTAAACACCAATAACTAAAACCCATGCCATGCAGTGAAATTTTACCTTTACCAATCCTAAAAACCCAACACCCTTTGCAAAGAGGAAGAGGAAAAGGAAGACAGAAACATGTGCTCTTGTCACACTGATCTGCCTCCATCTTGACTCCATTTCCCCTATACAGAAAAACCTAAAAACTCCACTTTCTCACCCAGTGACATAACAAAAATCACACCAATTAAACCCCTGTGATCTCCAAATCCTCAGACAGCCCTGGCAGTGCTTTTTCCACGGGCTGAGACCAAAAGCCACCACTGTTTCTGGCACAGGCCAGGGAGGATCCACCCCCCCGTCCAGGCTCCTGCCCATCCAGGAGAACCAGAGAGATCCTCTGGTTTGCCACACTTTCCCTGCCCACTCTATACATAGCTCAATCCTTCCTGCAGTGCCCAAAACCAGCCCCCAAGTGCAGGCTGTGGTGAGGGGAGGGCGTCTCAACCTCATTCCACTTTGGCTTGCGGTCTAACGTCTGCTGTTCTTTTCCACAGCCTCTCCCCCTCCCTGCCACGTGCCACCCCGCCCCCTCGGTGCTGCACTTTCCAGAGGATGTGGTTTTTGGGGTCGGCTCTAGAGGAGCAGCGGTGGTGACCCAGATCTCGGCTGTGGCGTCATGGAACCCGTGCTGTGGCCTCTTCCTGCCCCACCTGGGCCACCAGCCCCTTCCCACCTCCTGTCCTGCTGGTTGTTTCCTGGCTTTGCTTTGTTCTGTGGTTTTTTTTGTATCTCAAAATAAACAAGAAAATGCAGGGAAAGGGGGGGCTGGTTGTGGTGGTGGGAGATTGGCAGCCTGATAGCTGAAAGTGCCTTTGAAGTAGACCTTGAAAATTCAGTGCTTTGCAGGTCACCTGCCAGCAGCCATTTTAGTCAAAGCATTTAATCCATCTCCCACTTGGCAAATCCTGTCACTGGGGTCAGTTTAACCTGGAAGAGGAAAGACTCAGATGTGGGAACAGAGGCAGCACAGTCCTTAACTCCTGCCCTTTCATCTGGGAGTGAGTTTGAAGTGCAACGTAAAAAATTTACCGTAATTTTACAAAGTGATGATAAAAGTAAATGAGTGTGGAAAGTTTTCTTCCACATCCCTGAAAGTTTCTAGAGTGAGGTGAACTGGAAATCTGTGAAATGCAATGACTTCTGACTTGTTTTATATTTTATATATGGTTTAGGCAGCTCCTTCAGGCTGTTTGCCAGTGCCATGGCAGATTCCATCATGAGTGAATGCAGGCTCCAGGAGCTGCCTGGAATCCAGCACTTAGGGAGCCACAGGCTTCCTACAGCTGGAGAGATGGAATGATGGCTGTGTCAAGGGAGAGRACAAGTCCCTGAACAGCTGTACTGTAAAATAATCAGGGCAACAGGCAGGGAAAGCTTTAAGTTGTTCTTTGTCAGGATGGGTCAGTGACTCTGTCACCTGCTCAATGCTCAGGTGCAGGACCAAGGCAGGACACCAAGGAGGCTTTGTTGTGTTGCTGCTCAGCAGATCCTGGCATGTTCCTCCCACAGGAAGCACCAGGGATTTTGGTTAAAAGTGTTTGAATTGTGCCCCTTTCCCAAACCAGCTCCTTGTGCAGGCTGTGGATCCAGCTGGGTGAGGGACAGCCACCCTCACTGCCCAGAGGGGCTTTTCCTGCCACTTTGGGGGCTGGGGGAGGTACAGGCAAGGCTCAAGCTTTGTGTGTGTTTGTGTCAGAGCACACTTCTCATTTCTCCCCCACAGAGATGCCTTAGTGATGCCTTRGGATTTTAACTTTTTTATTTTTCATTTTTTGTAATCTTGCCATTCTTTAGTGTACAACTCCAAACTCCACACACAGTGTGAGCTGTGCTTCCCCATTCTGGTCAGACACAACAATTCCTCTCCAGACCTGGCAATCAAGGACCCCTCACTACCTCAAGCCACGAGAGATGTAAACAAAAGTGAGTTGGGAGAAGCAAACTTGGGGTAAATTACTTCATTACCTGAAGCTGTAATTGGAAGATTAACCCCTAATATGCAAATAGACCAAATTTTCAAAAGTGTGAAAACTTGTGACCTGTGGTCTATTTTTGGGTGTAGCCCCTGGGGGGGCTTTGACTGCACTAAATGTACCTGAAGGCCCTTCAATAAATAGAACTGTTTTTTATTCCCTTAATTCTGTCTGGCCTCTGTTTTTAGGTAACCCATAAAGGCATCACTGTGGCATCAGAAGATGTTGGAGAACTTGATGTCACAAAAGGAGAACATTTCCCTTCCAGCCTTGCCAGGGACAGACAGAACCTGGAGAAAAAGGGAGTCCATTGGTGCCATCACAGCAAAGCAGGAGCCCTGTGCTGCTGTGCCACTCAGGACTGGGGGACTTGGGGACAGGACACCTCAGGGTCCTGTGCTCCCCACAGCAGCAGGAACCTGGGCCTGTGAGCAGTCCCCTCCCTGTGGCCATAYCGGGGGCTGAGAGAGATGGGAACACTGGTTTGTGATCAGAATTCCTTTTTACTGACATTTCCAAACCCTTATATACTGTTTGAGGAAGCCTAGTAATTTTTTCTACAATGATTAAGTTAAACATCACACAAACAAACTCATACATTTTACAACATCTCTTGCTTGCACGAGTTTGATGCAATCCTCTTCTTCCTGTCGCCAGACTTCACCAATCTTTTTGTAATCTTCAAAGCTCTGTTTGTTCTTGCCAAAGCACCTTGGTTTATCAAACTAATTATGCTAAATAAGTCTATAACACCCTGTCCTGTGTCCCCCAGTATCTCCCACATGGCCAAGCCATGTTTTTGTTGTCTCCACCCAGCACAGAGCGAGCCCTTGGGGCTCC